>JAMQGT020009725.1:0-14598 GCA_024447675.2 Pterophyllum scalare | reverse complement strand
TGGATTGTTTGTGGTTAGGTCATATGAAGGACAAAGGCTTATCCAGTCCACATTAGATTTGAACCTGATAGACCATGGGGAAAGCATCAGTTGTAAGTCTGTGAGAATGATGTGTATAGTTGTAAGCTCCTCCGTACTGATGCCAGCAGTAGCATGTTCATGTTTGCTGGATTAGGTCTGCTGCTCTGACATTAATCAAGGGCTGTGACTTTATGTCAGAGCCCTTATTAATGTCAGAGAGTTAACAGCAGGATACAGCAGTTTAACAACAACCTGTACTTAAAAGAATCTGATGGATCTATGACCCCAGATTGCTTGCAGACACCTATTGTATTAAAAAGTGTCATCTGATCTTTTTTCTCTTGTTAAAAAATTCTATTGTTAAGTTGTGGAATCTGAAAAAAAATAAAATGATGTTTTGCTGAGCTGTGATTGTGTGAGTAACACACTTTACTGCCAAAAGTATTTGCTTAATCTGCCTTCATACACATATGAACTTGAGTGACATCCCATTCTTACTCCAAAGGATTTAATATGATGTTGGCCCACCCTTTGCAGCTATTACAGTTTCAACTCCTCTGGGAAGGCTTTCCAAAAGGTTTACGAGTGTGTTTATGGGAATTTTTGACCATTTTTCCAGAAGCGCATTTGTGAGGTCAGACACTAATGTTGGATGAGTAGGCCTGGCTTGCAGTCTCCGCTCTAATTCATCTCAAAGGTGTACTTTCGGGTTGAGATCAGGACTCTTTGCAGGCCAGTCAAGTTCTTCCACACCAAACTTGCTCATTCATGTCTTTATGGTCCTTGCTTTGTGCACTGGTGCATAGTCATGTTTTAACAGGAAGGGGCCATCCCCAAAATGTTCCTTCAAAGTTGGGAGCATGAAGTTGTCCAAAATGTCTTGGTATGCTGAAGCATACCGAGTTCCTTTCACTGCAACTAAGGGGCCGTGCCCAACTCCTTATAAACAACCTCACACCATAATCCCCCCTCCACCAAACTTTACACTTGGCACAATGCAGTCAGACAAGTACCGTTCTCCTAGCAGCCGCCAAACTCATACTCGTCCATCGGAATGCCAGATGGCGAAACGTGAATTGTCACTCCAGAGAACACATCTCTACTGCTCCAGAGTCCGGTAGTGTCATGCTTTACACCACTGCATCCAACACTTTGGAGTGTGCTTGGTGATGTGAGGATTGGATGCAACTGCTCAGCCATGGAAATCCTTTCCACGAAGCCCTCTACACACTGTTCTTAAGCTAATCTGAAGAGAAGAAAATAAAAAAATTAACAAATGATTGAACATATATCGATCATAATCTAGTAGAGTACATTAATGTAGAGTACAACATGCCATCAGATGTCTTACTGTGTCTTAGCAAGAGTCTAAAACCTCCAAATATTTAATTTAGTAGTATATAAAATCAAAATTGTATACCTGAGAGGAAAAAATATACCTCTATCATTGAAGCTACAATGGAAATACAATATATGGTCATTGCAGAGCCTCATTAAATATATTTCAGCTGAATAAGGTGTGACTGGCACATTTTCAGTTTTTATTGAAAGAATCACAATTATTTTCTCACAATACATAATTGACATCATTTGGTTACTGCTGTTAAGATCAGGCTTCTTCACAATTATAAAGCATAATAAAAGAAATCAAATTCTTTTATTTCACAATACCTTTTTTACTATCATGAAGTCTGAGCCGGAAGTCTTTAGAAAGACAGGCAGAGAATAATAATGCAGGAGCTGGAGTTGATAATGACTTTCACTGATCTGCAAAATATATCGTGGATGAGGTCAAATTTTGGATGTGATTCAAAACAAGATCTGTGGCTTTACTGATCACCGTGATAGTGAGCTGTGCTGCATGATTTCAAATCCTGCACTCCTGATGTGCTTTTTTTTTTTTTTTTTTTTTTTTTTTGCACGCTGTAATATTAAGAAGCACTGAGCATATTGGGTTTATTCTTAGTATCGCTTCATCTCAGCTGAATAGGACATCTGGCCCTGTAGCAATACAGCTATAATAACATGAGGGAATGGATGCTGTATCAAGAATCCTTCTCAGTGCCATTTTCATTGGTCTAGTGCAGCACTGTGGCATTTGTTTCTAGTGTTTTACTTGGCTTTCTGCTATGACTAAAGGGCAGCACTGTTGGTACAAATTGACCTATCAAACTGTTGAAGATGCTCATTATTGCCATCACATGACCAGATACAGTATGTGATTTCATAGAAAATGCATTTCTTTATGACTGGGCAGTAGTTCCCAGTATTTCTAAACAGGAAAGCAGTTTATCTAGACAACATTTTAGGAACAAGTTTATTTAAAATTAAATTTAAAATTTAAAACTATAGTATGTTGTGACTAAAATAAGAAACTGAATCAAAGGATACCATGACTGCTGAAAAAACAGCCTTGGTTGTACAAATATAACCATCACATACTTATTATTGCACCGTGGTTGGTAAAGATTTCTACTGTAGAGGGAAAGAAGACAAACATGTCAGGCAAAGCTCAAGTTAACAGTATAGACAGGAGCATATGCACTTTGCTCCAGTCAACAGTATTTGATTCCAGTTTAATGATACGTGACAACATTTTGAAAAGAATCAACGATGTCATTAATTGGCAGATGAATCTCACTAACAAACCACCCAAGTATGTAGTCATAAGAGTGGATAGCTATAATGGAGCAATTACTGCCTAATTGATACAACAGTTCCTGATTAAACAAGTATTGACCATAATGTAGCCCATATCCCATGGGAAAAACTGCTTCATTTGATCGATTTATATAACAGTGCAAACATTTGCAGTGTTTCTATTCCAGCCGCTCTTTGGCTTTTCCACTGTAAAACTGTGGATGTTGTCATAGCAATTATCTGCAACACTGTGAGCAGGTTTACTGTTTTGTGGCCTTGGTGTCTGCTCATCAGTGCTGGCTGCTTAAATACACAAATATTCAAACAGCTGTGGGACCGTTAATGAGGGAAGAACACAGTAATCTCCCTTTACAGGAGGAAGAGGATGCAAGCATGGGCCAGGTACTTTATTTGATTCATTTCAGCAATCCATTCAGGCAACAGCAATCTATCAGTGGGTGAATATCTGAATGAAATGAATGAAGGCATATAAAACATGAAGCTGGAGCATTTTGCTCTGGCTCACCGGTTACTCCTCAAACCCTGCAGTGTAGAATGTTCTGGAAAAGCGTGGCAAGATAACAAGTGGTTTTCAGTTACAGACGCACTTTCACATGGCGATCATCAACAACTGGTGCTTTCTTTCCCTTCCCTGGAGCTGACATTCAGTCTCACATGATATCACTGAATATTTTGGCAGCTTTTGTGCCATGTTAAAAATAGTGGCTGGATAACTGCTATGATTTAGTTTTTCATTCTATCAGACTGGAGAAAAACTTCCTCAATTTTGAGGCAGATCAGAGTAAAACTGGTGTGTTTGATTTTCTGGAGAATTGTTGAGCTGAACCACACTTATTAGAAGCAAAACTGTCACATTTCAAATTGAGCAACAAAAAGTTCCTTAGTCTTTAGGCTGAATTGATGTATTTTAGAAAATGGTAGAGTATTTAGGTAGGCTACCTATCATTCAATCAGTTAATGAGAAAGGTTAAGATAGAGCTTACCTTTTCCAACCGACATAGCTTCTACACAGTCATTGTGATGATTCAGCTTAGGCTACTTCTGTGTTCACTTACAATGCCAAGAAATCAAGGAAATTATCCCACTTTTCCAGAACATTCTACACTGCAGGACTTGTTTTTGCACTACTGTACAATATTAGTACAGTAGTGCAAACCCATTTATGATGAAAACATCTGATCATCTTGTTTGTGGTCTCTCTTAACATAAATAAAAGAAAGCAACAGCTATTGCATGGCAGATGCAGAACCATAAAATCAAACTCCCAGGGTTTGGGTCCCCTTAACTCTCTCTATAAGTATACAGCATTCAGTTTTATATTGTATATGCATAATTGATGTTTTTGTTATATTGCTTTGCCATGCTGCTATTAGTGCCTAAATTTGAACATTTACAGGAAATTGTAATAGGACAATATGACACACAGTATTTTCAAATGCTGTTTGATTTTTGCCTGTTGTTGGAAATGTCTGGATGACAGTAATCCCTGGAGAAATGTTGTCAATAAATCTACCAGCACCCTGGATAGTCACCTGTTGCTTTTTAAAGTGCTTGTAAATACCAGGAAGGGTGCACGTTTCCATTTCCCACTTGTGTGTGTTGTTAGGTGTCAGCATATGGTGAGTGTGGGTGGTTTGATGCCACTGAGTAAAGCAGCTGTCTTAAGTAGTTCCTGTGTAATTCTAATCCCTCTGATCAGGCTCTCTGTTAACTGTTAACACCAGATAGTAAACCTAGCCTGGAGCTTGACTCAGCATTGAGCATTCACTTACACTTACTACTACTGCTAGTACAAATACACCTGTTCTCTATTAAAAGTTATGTAGATCAACCAACCTATTTCGTTAGACAGGCACGGGAACCAGTGAAGCTTGTGGGTTTAATTTTAGTGGTGACATATCACGTGACCGAGACAAGTGTCTTGACAGTTAAGAACATAGAGAGGGCGTCATAGACGGATGTAATGGATCCGCCCATTTTTCAAAACATTTTCAAACATCGTTCAGCCTTACGGAACTGAAATAAATAATATAAGTTATTTATTCTTTAAGTGCGGACCAGTACCGAACGACCCACAGACCGGTACCAGGTTTGGGACCTCTGCTCTACTCCATGTATCATTATTTTTAAATCCTTCGAGTGCAGTGGCCACATATGGTGGATGGAATGAACTCATTTTCCTGCGCGGCTCTCAGATGGGAGCTTTTCTCAAAGGTTGTGTCAGAAGTTACTGCTGATCCCCCCCCCCCATCTTACATCTTCCACTCTCTCTTTCTGGCTTAATGTGTGGCACTGAGTGGCAAAAGGAAATGTTAGCTAAACTTGCTTTGCCTCTGTAAGGCATTCATAAAAGATACACAACTACAAGTCTGGATGGCCCGAATGCATAATTTATGTCTTGGTGTGAAGTTAAATCCTACACTCATCCCTCTCTCTCTTTCTCTCTTTGCTGTACTCTTCAACTTTGTAATGGCTTCTGTGTAGTCATAAAATGCTGGTACTGTTGCGTCACCTAATGCCCATCCTATCCTTTCCAAACACGCTCACACACGCAGAAACACAGACTCAGAACACCAACCTGGTAAGAATTCAGAACCAGAACTGCACTCAACTGCAGCACTTTGTCGACATACTTTATTTATCACACTCTTTCATTCCAAACATTTGCTTTCCTTTTAAGGTTATAGATTCAACCATCCTCCTTAACTCAAGACTTCCTGATAAATTAGAGAGACATTGTCATACCTGCTTGGAAGCCAAAAAAACCTAAAGGTTCTGTCTACAGTTGAACTGGCAATCTATAAAAATATTTAGGTTTAGGGTAAGCATCATTTAGGTTTTGTGGAAAACAGGGTTTTCAAGCTGTTAGATAAAGTTAACTTGATGCACCAGGTAGCCTGTTTTATAGAACATCTTGGAAGTTGTCTTGGAAAATGAAAAGAAGACAGGCACTTTAAAAAAAACTGTATGAAACATTTGTCTATTATCATCTAATATGCGACAACTTCAGATGACAGGATCAACCAACCACGTAGAGAGTGCCAAAGAGAAAGAACAACTTGCAGTCTGGGGTGCTTTGAAAGAAAGCTGGTTGTCAAGCAGAAATGCCACATGAAAGGCCCGGTAGGCCCAATCCTTTGCAGGTGAATGGATGAACTACATAACCAGCCAGAACTGCAACCTTACTACCCAGCAGTTCTTCATTGGTATGATTTGTATGAATCAATTGTGGTTTAGCTCCAAGTGCATAGCTTAGCTTAGCAAAGCAAAGCAAACAAACAAACAAACAAAAAAAGCCCAAACAACAATAGTCTTGCAAGAAACCAGCTGCTTTGCAAGGTAAAGATTGAGGATGTAGTAGGATGCTGTGGTCAAGGTATTTTCAAATCTGGATTATGGCCTGGTATACAGTACACACTGTCACGGTTCTGGGCCGGTGGCCCAGTGTTTTGCTTTATATTCAGGTCTGCGTCCTTGTCTTGTGTCAAGTCTGCGTCTCTGTTCCCCTGTGTCACTTCCTGTTTTCTTTTGACAGTCTCGTGTTCCCTGTTTTTTGTGTTTAGTTTACTTCCCCCCTGTGAATTTAGGTTAATTTGGTTCACCTGTGTTCCCTCCTGTGTTCTATTCCCTCATCAGTCCTCTTGTGTATTTAAGCCCTTGATTTTCCTTTGTTCTTTGTTTGGGTCCTTGTTGTCTGTTCATCTGTGTGATGTCGGCGAGTGTTTAGTTTCAAGTTTTCTAGTTGTTTCGAGTTTTGAGTTTTGTCTTGTGTAGCTGGCCCTGACCAGCCTGTAAATAACGAGTTAAAGACACACGTCCGCACCTGCCTGCGTCCTGCTTTGGGGTCCTCCCTGCCCTCCCAGCACCAGCCGTGACAGACATCTTACTATGATACACCAAATCTCTGTCCGTGTGTTTGTTTCTTTATCTGTGAACTCCTCCTACACCATCAGGATTTGAGCAAATAAAAAAACAGCATTTTTAAGCGAACGCATACATCTTAGGCCCCTGAAGGTTCTTATCTAGCCACCACGTAGCAATGGGCTAAAATGACTTGTTTATGGCAATGGCAATTAGCAACAGCAATTTTATTTCTATAGCACATTTCATTACATGTAAACTTGATGTGTTTAAACACAAAATATAAAAACATATAAGTTGGCCTTAAGGCATTGTATACCAGTAAGAACAGGCCAAATAATACTGTAACATGGGACTGTATTAGTTGATAAATTTATATTATATTTATATTTGAATAACTTTGTTGGCATAATGCATTCCCTAGCCTCCTAACCATCACAACAAAATATCACAGGTCTTTACCCTTTTACTCTAACCCTTGCCCTCTAACCTGTCTTACTCTGTATTCATTCTCATATGGGCTTTTGATGGTCCAAACTTAGGAATAGCAGAATTGTCCTCACTTCCCATAACTGTCCTCCCTCATCAAGGTAAAACATAGATAAAGAATACACACACATGCCCCTAGGCCCCTTGGGCAGATGGACTTCCCAGATAATTCCTCCTGTGCAAACTGCAGTGTGCAGGCTTTTTCAACGCACACAATCGCATGCGCACTTGAGTCAGTCTGTTGTGAGAAACGTGAAATGCGAGATGAGGCAATGAGCTCAGTCTAAACAAAGGGAATGAAATCGTCAGCGCTGTCGTGCTGTGACGTGGGTGTTACGTGCTACAGCTCCAGCTTGATTTGTGACAGAAGTGACAGAGCTCACAGAGCAGGTAGTTTCTTTCCATTGTACTGGCAGACTGTCTTCAGAGGTTGTGTGGGATTTGGACAGGATGACAAAGAGAGGCAATCACAGTCTTATTGACATTTTCTGTTGGAGACTAAAAGACCTGATATAGAACAGCTGAACAGACATAAAAACTGGTGGATTTCTGTTTTACTTTAAACAGTTGCTCGATGAGTCAAACCAACAAACAAAAACTAAGATTATTGTGATTCTGCAACTCAGGGGATTATTAGTCCAAACTGCCAGAAAAGAGAAATGCTTTTTCTGTGTTGCTGTGCAGGGGCTTGGTGATGAATCTGGCTTTTACTCTTTGTCTTTTGTAATGCATTCTCATCTAGGGTGATGCTGAGCATCATATGAATGATTTTGCCAACACTATGACCGATGACCGCTACCAGCACCTCCTTTATGTCCCCTTTTTCTACTGGTTGAACATTTGAGTATGTAGCTGGGTGTAGCTGGGTGTGTTTGGGAGAGTATGTTGAGCACATGATAGTTTAGCAGCTGTGATGTTGGCTGATGTAGTAGGAAATGTTGAGGGTGTGTAACAGCTGCGAGTGAACAGGATCTGCCCATTGTCACATGACAACAACTGTAATATGTTGTTCAATTCATATTCTAATACTATAATGAGAAATTGATGGATCCAGAAAAAGGAATTCTCCAAATACATAATCTAGTTTCTATTTAGGACTAACTTCCCAAAGTGGTGCCATATTACAGAAAATGACATTTTGAAAAATGTATGCAGAATTAACATCTTCATTTATTAAAACATTCTTATGCACAGCAGTGTGAGGGGTAATACCATTTAAAATGTGTGAAAATCATTGACTCATTGAGTAAATCCACATGCAAGGAATGGAATCCAGTGGATAAAGTTTGTCTGATTGTTGAGGTCTCCTGTTACTGCCACTTCCACCAATGAGTAGTGTTCTGGAATAACCCGATTTGTTCCAGTTCAGCTCATCAGACAGTTGAGATGGAAGGACAGAATTTCATCTGTGCTTCTTTTTTTTTTTTTTTTTGAACAGTCTCTTGCTTTAGTTCCCATCACAAAGCATAACAAATATCTGTGTCTTTCTCCTCTTTTTTTTTCAAATATGACAAATGAAACAACTAATAAATCTCTCAGAACCCACCATCAGAAAACTGAGCCACCAAACATCAATCACATATATTTCATGATTCAGATTTTGGGATTAGCTGTTCCTAAATTGCTTCTCTCTGAATGCCTGCATTTGGATCCTTTATGTAATACTACATCAAGGCCAAGCTTGCTTGGACTCTTGGGCAAGTTTAGAATTGACAGTGTGTTAATCACTTGTTAGTGTAGCAGAAGGGTTAGCTGCATTACCTGATATTGTACTGTAAGAAGCTATTAATTAAGTCCCTTGGTTTTGCTTTTATTTTAATTTGGGCTAGTTGCCTTCCTTCCCATCTTTTCCAAGTTTTATTTACCCTTCATACTGACATGTATGACATGTTTACTTATACATCTATAATATTATGCATACATAATTAAAGCTTCTGCAAAGAATAATTTCAAACATAAATTTAAAAGTATGGGTTGCAGTATAACGCCAGATCTCACCAGAGGCTCATAACTTTTTGAGTTTTGTTTCCTCATGAACTCCCCCTCAGTACCTACACATTATTAACACACACTGCAGGATTTTTATAGAACATATTAATTGAAGAAGCCATATGGAACAGTGTTTACTGTAACTCTTAACAGCACAGTCACAACACAATAAGGTTAACAAAAACACATTTTCTGCCATTTTATCTAGTGTTTGCTCAGAGTGAAAAAAAAAAACTAAAACAAGTGAGTTTCACAGCGTTTCAACATTTAATTCTGTAGTGAATGATTTCTAAGATGTTTGTTAATTATTTAAAGTGTTTAGGAGCCACAGTTGTGATAATTTGACAGACAGTACTTTATTTATAATTTAGTAAACAGTAAAAAAAAAATATGCACGCTTCACCGAGAGAAGATCGTTCTACAAAAAATGGTAATTCCGGTACAGTATTCAGTATTTTCATTCTATTCAAAATCAATAACTCATATTATTAACATGATTAAAAAGAAAAATCTCAGTAAAGGAACCTGATTGGTCTATGCAAATTAGCAGCTAAGCTAATATGATATGGATAGGAAACACAGACATTTTTCCTGACCACTTTAACTTTAAATCTAACCATTTCTCATTTCCTTCCCTGGTGCTGTTTTTTTGTAAAATAATTATCTGTCATTAAAGACCTGAAGACTTTTCAGCATTTGTGTTTGCTGCAGAACTTCAGTAAATACTCACACTAATAAGGTCACTATGATTTTCTCTTCTCCACCTCGTACTCCTGTTCTTTAATACTGTGCAAATGCCTCCACTCCTCCACTTTCCTTCTCCACCCCCTCTCCCTCTGCTACCTTTCTTCCTCTAACAACAGGAAAGGCTGTAAATGTGCATTAATAAACTAAAGTACGAGTGGTTTGATGCCCATCTGGGATCTGATCTGGTTGGCAGAAGGCACAGGAAGATGCTGCCCTCCATATCTGCACTGCCAGAGACTGTGTTCTTGGCGGAAAGGCTTGGATCAAGGACTATTTCGGTGAAGTAATTAATAAAGAGTCTTGTCACAACCTGTGAAGACTTAGTGGTGATATGATTATATGGTACTCGCATCCAATTACACAACTTCTCAAAAATTTGCTTTCATTTTAGTGATGTAGTGTTCGGAAGTCCTCAGTCTTTTGTCTGCTTAGCTCTTTACCTCTGTTTAGTATGAGGGCATCAGACTCTTTTTCAATGATACCTGGAAGGAGACAATGCAAAGAGAAAAGCCTCATGGTAAATGTTTAAAGTAAAAATAGATCATTCCAGTTTTTACTGTCTAACAGAACGGTCTTTACTAAACAGTGACCCAAGACCTGCTGACCCCATCCTAAGTTATAGTAATAGATGGATATGAAATGGACATCTGTACTTAGTCAGCCATGCACTCAGACATCAGTTAGTGCACTGAGAGGTTTTTTTTTTTTTTTTTGAAAGAACACAGTTATGGAATACTGAATGCTGTTCCTGCTACATAGAAGGCAAGTGCACTGCATGCCATTATATAATACTATCGGACTAGAAGAAATGACACATTTAGTGGGTTAAAATAATCGATTATGCCAAATACTGATGCTAGTTCACAGTTTGTGGATTTGTGGATAAATGATTGTTTTCTTGTCAGATTAAATTGACTGACTATAGAAGATTTATAACTAATATGCTGCAGACAGTGATGCTTGGCTTCATGAGCCAGCAGCACGGACTTGCCATTTCTCTTGCTCTCAGCTGCAGGTCTCACACTGAGATTACCTCCTGTTACGCAACTCACTAGACGACAGTGCTCTGTTGGCAAGCATTTTCTCTCTTTTTGTGTGTGTGTGTGTGTTGAGCATCTGAGGTCACAGATACACTAGACCTCTAAAGGACTCATTTGTGGCTTTTGCGAACTTTAAAGCGGTTCACACACTACTTTAATGAAAGTTATTTTTCTCTCCCTTTGCTCTCTGTATGCCATATGGTCCAGTCTGCTTTTGTAAAGGTATTGCCCAATTTAATTAAGTACATAGATCCCTTAATATGAGTAGTATCATTCTACTCTAATACTGTTTTCAAAATTCATCCATTGGTTTTACTCTACATCGGCTAATAGTTTTATTAAAGTCTACAGTTTACTGCTTGGCATACAACATTTTTTTCCCCCCATCAAAAAGCAACAAACATTCTACTTGGAGCCAAGAGCAGTCAAACAGCTGCTACAGACTTCTACAGACCTTTAATGCACTTATCATGTTATATGAAAGCAACTCTTTGACTTTCTTTTTTCTTATTTTTAGGCTTATGGAAACCACAACTGTTTATATCAAAGGAGAGGAAATTAATTTTTTGATTATTGAAATGATAAGGTTGAAAACTGCCAGTGAATTATATATATCAATTAAAAACTAAATGTCATCAAAAATGTCCCAAAATACCTTTTCTTAAATTGCCTAAAATCTCGACACATGATTAATATCACATTTTTAAAATAGCCATAGCCTGTTTTTCGGAATTGATTATAAAGATTTTGTGAATATTATTAATATCCACTCTTACTGTGTCAAAGCTTTGTTAATCTTCGCAAATGCAAGGGCATTTGGAGGAGATAGTCGACACTGTGCTAATCGTCTTATGCTTAAAAGACAGATGTTTCAGATTAAAATCCTTGACGGAAGATGAACGCACATCAAAATATATGCTTTTAAACACTGGCAAGTCGTATAGCATGATGGACAAGCTACACGTTTTTCTGTCATTCTAACCTTATTTGTAATGTTCTACAGCGAGCACAGAGTTGACATGAAAAGAAAGTATAAATCACATGTGACTTTGAAGCGGATTTCACATAAGATATATCATAAGCTACTTGGTGTCACTTACTGCTCAAGCTTTGTTGATCCTATTACACTTCAGCCACCTCCCACAATGTTTCAGTCATCTCAAAGTCAAAGACCTAATGATCAGCAGGAAGTGGTATTTGCTTTACAAGCCTATTTGCTCTTGACAGCTATTAATTGTGGTGAAATGGATCTTCAACATTAATCTCCCTCAGCATGAGTGCATTTGAATGCATGATGGGGAGGGATATGGTGTGCCGAAGAATTTTATAGGTTGATTTGTGCGTGTGCATACATGCTCACTTGGTATTGTCCTTAATCAGCATTTAATTCTGCCACTGAAGCTGTCCATTGACTAAAGAAATGAATGAGTGCATGAACATTTTTTTTTCCTGTGCAATATTTGAGAAGTCTCAAAGCATGTCTTTCAGTGTGACATGTTTTTCTCCATTCTGCAGAGGCTGCCATGCTGCTATTAAGACTCAAAATATCATATTAAAAACAAAGGTCAGGAAAAAAGTTAAACTCTGTGGATGTGGGTGCTGAATAATTCTTCCAGTTCACTTCAGTTTTATATATTAGTCCAAAATTAAATCATCTCAGAAAGTCATCTCAGGCAGTGTTTCATAATAAGATAAAGAATTAGCAAACGCTTATGCTAAGTTATTTTTCTAGACTTGTCAGAAACATCTATTATTTCATTTTTTGTTTTGTTTTTTGGAGAAAAAAATTTCTTTTTCTGAATATTCAGGTGGAGATCACAGAACTATTCATATTAAATTACTTTATCTGTGTTAGTGTAAATTTTCACATCTGAATATAAAACACAACAGATGTGATGTCTTTAAGATATGAATTTGAAGACAGATACAAACAGTGCCTTTTATTAAATATTGCAGTAGACTTGTCTCAGTGTCAGTTATTTACTACAAAATAATTCACAATAAAAATATCATTGCAATTGTGTTTTGTGTCTTTTTTGGCCAGTGGGATTAAAGAGCGTCTTACACTCAGCTGTCATTTCCCCTGATGTTATTTTGAACAGCAGTCGTGGTCACATTCTTTTGAACTAAAAGGCTAGTTAGCTAGCTACTTATTCTTCCTTGTTCAATTTTATGGCAGGTGGTATTATAATAGGTGCAGTACTGCCACCTACAATGTGTGCAATGAGTGTCAGCCAGAAAACTGCTGCTGCTATTGGTGCTGGTGCTATTACATATAGACACCAGTACTTTAATTTTTAAATACAACTGTTACGATCTATACCTGTTTTTATGACATCCCTACATTAGAAGTCCTCTACACAGAACATTCTCTTTTCTGTGTCACATTACTCTGAACTGAACCTTTTTTTCACCTGTCTGAAAGAAGAAAAGTCTTAGAGATTTTAATATTGCTCTACCACAGTAATTCCTAACCTGCTGACATACCTTAATGGGGTCACAACAAGTGTTCTAAGACCACTGATGCAATTGTAGAAGATGAGAAAATGTTCTACGTGTTCTTACAGCATTTTAAAAAAGGTTTTTCTTTTTATTAACCTCTTACAGCTGGCAAAAGTAACTCAGAGGCTAAAAGTTTAGATGGTAGGTCTTCTATGTGTGATAAGTTGAATAGATACTACACAGATAGATAATACATTTTGCCAGGTCATTTAGTGAAAAGTTAGAAACCATTAATTTTACACAGTGTGCTCTGTTCTTGTACAGACGATATCGTCATTTTGAAGATGTTAAGTGACCATTGTTCTAAGTGGACTATGTGCAGCCTTGTAGTGTTTTGACCCCCTTACAATTCATGACTGAGGAAAACCCTTCCTCTCAAGCCTTTCTCTCTGAAAACACAGAATAACCTGATTTTTTTTATGGAGAGATAGTCCATTGGTGTTTAAAGTGTTAGTGATTTTTTTTTCTATTGTGACATTCCAGATTATTATATATTCATCCCTGACCCACCTACCACCACACAAACATGGTCATAAAGCAACAGATGGTATAAAACATTTAACTGATTCAGGAGACTTGCATGTGAGTGAATATGGTCTACTTACCCCGAGGCTGAGGAAGCTGTAAGAAAGTAGTAATACTGGCTCTTTGCAAGGCCACTCTGATTCTAGATCAATATTTCTCCATATGAAAGCTTTACATGTGTCCATCATTGAGCCTTCAAAAACAGGTTCAGAACACTCATCTCTTGCAGACCAGATCATTGCTGATTTTTTACAGACACACACACACACACACACACACACACACACACACACACACACACACACACACACACACACACACAGAGTCAAAAATACCAAATGAACCAAAACTCTGTTGATGGGGCTCATACTAAGACAGCTGTTCAGAAGTGACTCTACTCAGTATCCCCGTATCAGAATCAGAAATACTTTATTGATCACAGAGGGAAATTTCTGTTGTTACAGCTGCAACCGTTTCATTTAAATGAATAAAACCAAAACAAAATAAAATACACTAAAGGTATAAAAATATAAAAACTAAAGAGATAATTTGGCTATATACAGTGCCTTGCGAAAGTATTCAGCCCCCTTGAACTTTTCAACCTTTTACCACATTTCAGGCTTCAAACATAAAGATATAAAATTAGAATTTTTTGTGAAGAATCAACAACAAGTGGGACACAATCATGAAGTGGAATGAAATTTATTGGATGTGTCAAACTTTTTTAACAAATAAAAAACTGAAAAGTGGGGCGTGCAATATT
>JAMQGT020009724.1:0-62607 GCA_024447675.2 Pterophyllum scalare | reverse complement strand
GAAGGCCTTTCATAGCTCCACTGATGCTGAAAACTAATGTTTGACTATGGCTTTCTGAATACAAGTAGGGGTGCAACTATCGATTATTTTAGTAATCAAGTATTCTATCAATTACTCCATCGATTAATCAAGTAATTGGATAAGAAATTATTTTTCATATTAATAATTCATCTGCATATTTTAACTTCTGTACTGCAGATTTTTCTCTGTGTGAAACAATCAGGGTGGATGGAGCAGCTACAAAGTTCTCTGTTCTTCATGTTGCTGATCAGATGGTTGATGGAGGACCTCCAGCTGTTTCCCAGTAAAGGTTTTAAGATGGTTACAGAAACAAGCGCTGCTGCTTTGGACACTAGAAAAACGTCTCCTTTCACTCCACCTGAGCTCACCGTCTCAGTAACGGCTCCACCTCTTTTGTGCTTGCTGTCTGTGTGCAGACAGGCCGCAGGTGAAACAGCTGCTGCTGTGTTTGTTGAAAACTGGGGGCTGCATGAGCTTAAGGCTGTAATGCTTTTTATTCACAAGCATCCTCCAAATTATGTATTGCACTGGATGAAGTTTTACTCTGCTCTGTGTCTGCATATGCTCTGGCTTAAACTGTTCTAGTGTAAGAAGCTGTGTACAATACACTCCTGCCCTTGTCTCAGATGGCTCTATCACACACACTCTCAAAAGATGGCCTGACGTCTAGAACCAACCTGCAGATTCAATTCAATTCAATTCGGTTTTATTTATATAGCGCCAAATCACAACAAACAGTCACCTCAAGGTGCTTTGCATTGTAAGGTAAAGACCCTACAATAATACAGAGAAAACCCAACAGTCAAAACGACCCCCTATGAGCAAGCACTTGGCGACAGTGAGAAGGAAAAACTCCCTTTTAACAGGAAGAAACCTCCAGAACCAGGATCAGGGAGGGGCAGCTATCTGTCGTGACCGGTTGGGACTGAGGGGAGGGTGACAGGACAAAAAGACATGCTGTGGAAGAGAGGCATTATGTCAATTGGTCCTGCAAAATCCTAAAAAGAAAACAAGACAAATCCCAAAAAGTCTGGTAGGGGCAACATTATGACTGTAATGAGTAGACAGCTTTAACTCAGTTCAAATGTTTCATTAGTGACCTGCCCAGCAATTTGGTAAATGGCAAATGGACTGTGTTTTATATAATACTTTTCTGCTCTACTTGAGCACTCAAAGCATTTTATACAACATGCCTCATTCACCCATTCACACACATTCATACAAGCGCTTTTTTTCACGCCTAAGTGCTTTCTATTTAGCATTCTGATGAATGCCTCAGAGAGCATCTTGGGGTTCGGTATCTTGCCCAAGGATACTTTCACATGCAGACTGAAGCAGCCAGGGATCAAACCACAAACCTTCCAATTAGTAGATGAGCAGTTCTACCTCCTGAGCTACAGCCACCCCATTAGATTTCATATGGATTTTTTTTTTTTAATGCTGTGTTCAATTTTCAATGTAACTGGTCATTTACAATTTAGATGGTCCCATGCTTACTGCCTCTTAGTCAGTATAGGGGAAAAAATAAAACTCTGGGGAAAAAACAAAACAGAAAAAACAAAAACTAGATGATTATGTTTTATCCAAATTCTTAAATAACACAGAATACCATCAGCGAGGCATTTGGTAAATTCTGCAGTGAATCAGTGATCCCAGACAACCAGGACAGTATGGTATGGCAGAGACAGAGCTCTGATCTCACACGGCCATTCAAATAAATAAAATAAAATAAATAAATAAATCACGCTGAAAAAGCCTAAATCTACAAAAGAAAAACCGAAACTTCACTGAGAGTACGCACTGAGAACTGTTACTTGGTCAGCAAAGTGCATGAAAAACTGCTGAAGCAACGCTGTCACTGTCATTTAACTTGCATGTGGATCATCTGTCCACATGACTCCGTACAGTCTGACCACAGTCCTACGCGGAAAATGCCGTCCGCCCACCCCCGTTTTTTTTTCTTCTCCTTTTCTGTCTTTGTTTACTCTTCTCAGGTACGCAGAGCCGGGTGTGGCCACGGGAGGTTGCATAGTCTACTGCTCTGTGATCAGTGTCTTAACTCCACAGGTACAATATCCGTCTCTACACAGGTGTAAATCACAAAATGCGCGCCTTTATTAGAAAAGCTTAATAAGATCACATTCACCCCCTGCGGATCTGAACGGAGCGCGCGCACCCACAAATCAAAAGCACCGGACTCACAAACACCCATTCACCCAGACTTCCCTCCAGCCAGCCGAGATCTCCGTGCAAACAAAGCTCTTGTTTTAGGATAATCGCGTCTGTACTCACCCACCAGCCGCAGGCATAGGCGAACAGGATGAATTTGACTACAAAATAAGAAAACCGCTGACAGTATCGGATATCCGAGTCGGCCATCGTTTCTGGACTGAAGATAACTGCTTTCGGCGGCTCCTCGGACTGTTGACAAGACACTTCCGCATAATCCGCGTCACCGCACCTGCAAACACGCGTAGTACTCATCAATGGATAAAGGCGACTGGTGGATGTGGGCATATAGAAGACTTTTAACTTGTAACATACTACTATGCTACAATGTCAACAATTGAGGGGTGCGAAATTGCCGTATTGAAATGTGATTAAATGTTGGTCATGCGCTTTAGTATAATAGTTTTTCTTATGAAGTCTCTGGAGTCTGCTGTTCAGTTTGTTTTAAGCCTATTTTTTTCTGAGTTTTGAGTATCTTATTTACATTTTTCTTCTTCTTCCAGCTGCTCTCTTAGGGGTCACCGCAGCGGATCATCTATCGTCTATCTCACCTTATCTCTTGCATCCTCCTCTGTCACACCAACCGTCTGCATGTACATATAATATCACAGTGAATTACACGTGTATCTTTCTAACCAAGCTATCAGCATTAAATTATTATTTTAACCTGACAACAATCTGATATGACGGTCACATCTGGTTAAAGGAAAGCATGAAAGCAAACCAACAACGGCTAAAATGTCAACAAACCAGGGAATGACGTCATAATAGCTGAAGTTTATATACAGTGTGGCTATTTCACAACATGCATCTTCTAATTTTTTCCCAGTTATTTCTAATAGTTATTTCTTATTTCCTTCATATACATTAGGGTAAAAAAACAGATTTTAGAAAAGTACATATCCTGCAGAGCCAGTCAAAATGTGGGACATTGTCTCAAGATGTGAGAGAAGGAATAAAAATGCTGTGCAGTCCCACATAAAGAGGGACATCTGGCCACCCTAGCTGTAGGGAAATGGAAAACTCTAACTTTCCCAGTGTCATTTTATTTTTAGAGAATTAGCTGCATGGCCACAAAAAGACAGAATAGATTGAGTGATGCAAGTGAGATGATATGGGTTCCTGGATTTAATCTGTTGTGAATGCCATTTATTCACTCTGTTATTTGTATAAGACAAATGTGAAATACTAATACTAATTAAAATGTGTTACCATGTGTTGTGTCCAAGCCTCTTTAAAGAGAGATTTGCTCAAGTGGTGCAACAGGAAAGTACAGTTTCTTCAACCTGTGAATTCTCCTAATGACTCTGATTGATGTCTTCACACTGTAGCCAACACAGGTGTTTGTTGTTGTACAAATAGCCTGCCAACTAACCCATCCTGCCATAAAAAAATAATGGGAGATCAATGAGCCAGCCATCAGAAGTGTGTGATCATGGCAGAAACCAGAAAGGCCTACATAGTCTTCTTCAAAGACAAATATGTTTTCTTTGCTCTAATGTAACAAGTAGTATATTATTCATTATTTAAAAACAAACAAAAAAACACACTAAACAAAAACAAACAAAGGACATCTACAGTAACCTTGCCCCCTTGTGGTGACATCTGGCAGAGGGAGCCTGCATCCCCATGCTGTACTATATCACAGACTGGATCACCAGAGGGTTCTTCAAAAAACGTGCCAAAGTAGTAGCTTTGGAGTATATCTGTGTAGATTCTCAGTTATCCAGGTCATCATTCAAGAGCTTGAAAAAAAGGCGACTGAACCTTAACATGGAGGAAGTGGAAAGTAAAACTCTTGGCTCCTTTAAAGGGTTAGCACTTAGCCACCGGTACAGTTATATGGATGACAAAATGAAAACCCAAGAAGTAGAAGCCTTCACTGAACACATCAGCTCACTGGAGAAAAACATTAATATCATCAGGAAAGATACAGAGGACAGTGCTGTGCTCAGTCAGTTTAAGCCTCACGACTGACGTTTACCAGAAGCCCACACACACAGACCAGTGCCTACTCTGATTCCCACCACCCACTGCAGCACAAACTTTGGGTGATCAGGACCCCGCATCACCAGACCAAAAAGGAAAACGCATGTGTAAAAATGCTCTTAAAACATGTGGTTTTCCCAAATGTGCTTTTATCAAATCAGCAAAGATACACAGGAAAGAAAGTCAAACACCAACAAGAGAGAAAGAGAATGGCAGACACAACAACATTGCTGTCCCTTATGTAGATGGTTTGTCAGAAACTTTTTTCTCCAAGTGTGACATCTCAGTGTGCTTCAGACCCAGCCACACTCCAAGACAAACGGGTTCATCCAAGGACAAAACTCCCAAACACAAGCTAAGCAACATAGTGTATGCAGTGCAGTGCAGCGAGGAGTGCTCAGACTTCTACATTGGAGAAACCAAATAGCCACTTCACAACTACATGGCACAACATAGAAGAACCACCTCCACAGAACGAGACTCAGCTGTACTTCTGCACCTGAAGGATAAAGGGCACACTTTGGAGGAATGAAAGTGAAATTGGAGTAAGAGGCCATATACGTGAGAATGACATCTTTAAACAGAGGTGGTGGTGGTGCAGTCTTGACATCCCTTCCCATGCACCCCCATTCACATCTTACGTCAGGTGACCTCAGTAGGTCTCACTGTGGCTTCACCACCCATGGTGGGAATGACGCATGCCTTTTTTCACACCTTGGCTCATGTGATGATGTCCATGATTAATAGTGGGTCAGTGACCACCTTCAAACGGGACAGCCCCCTCTAGACTTTAAATACCTGGGTCGCTCCACCTCTTGGTTTTAGAACTGAAGACGCCTCTTGGATAAGATGGGAAAAGTCTTCAAAAATTGTAAAGAAGTCCAGATTTTTTTCCAAGCTCTTGAGACTAGTAACGTTAGTGACTCAGAATTAGAAATAGTGAATTTATAACAGATTTTGTTTTGTGCTTTTAATTCATGGCTTTTGTAGAAGCTTTAAACACTGTGCCCCCCACACAGCTTGCACATGCAAATCTGATCCTCTTTAAATGGCAGCCCATCAAAGACTTCATAGCACACACTGTATCCAAAGCATACATGCAAACCACTGAATATAGAGTAGAGGACCATGAAGACATTTTAGGGCTTTAATAATCCAGTTATAAGGTTGTGTGTGACGATTCGCCAACCCTCGTCCTTTTGGCGGTTATAGCGTCCTTGCTGCAGTTTGTACAGCTCAGTTTTTATCAGCGGTGACTCAGCCAACAAAACATTTTGCATCAGTAGGAGGGAGCTGTGTGTGTGGCTGTTTTCACCCTGTTGATACATTTATTACTTATACATCACCTTTATTACTTTCTTCAATGAGAAAACAACCTTGGACTAAAAGCGGCAAAGTAACTCAAACCTTTTCAGGGTCTATGAAATTCAATCTTTAAAAATTGATTTTATGGGTGCCCAGGTGGCTCAGTGGTGGAGCAGGCAACCACATACATATGCCACTGTGCGGTGCAGGCAGCGTGGGTTTGAGTCCCAGCCTGTCACCAATTTGCCCATGTGTCTTTCCCCCATTTCCTGTCTCTACACTGTCAACAAATGCTGCTGTGGCCAAAAAAAAAAGATTTTATTCTTCTTTCTCTTTTTGTCTGCTCTGCACTGAGAGTTTAGACTGTTCGTGAAAAATGTTTATGCATGTCAGCACACAGATGCAGTCTTTGAGATGTGCTCAGGTGCAACTTTTAACAGGAGTGAAAACTGACTGAGTCACTGCAGGAATCTGATTTTATCTTTGGTAGTTCAAGGAAGTGAAAATGAATTTCATCCCTTTTTTTGATTAGTTTTTAGACCCCTGATAGCCATCACTGTGATTCTGGGTCAGATTCACTCAGATTTATGAAGTACTGCTACACCTTCTCAGAAACTTTTCATATCTTGGGCCTGCATCCTTCAATGCCCTTCACTAGGCTAACGTGCTTGTGTGATCATGTGAAGGTACACACAGCCTGTGTACACTGTACACAATCAACAGACTCTACATGTATTCATTCTTTTGTGTAATCACATGTATGAGCACTTACAGTAGAGTTTACCGGCAATGGAGAAATGTAAAAAGAAGGCATGTCACAAGAAGCAGGTAACAAGGTCAGAAACTGCTGTAGAAACACAAATTACAAAAACATGTAACAGAGACAATGAAAATTTTTTGCTAGTGTCGCACACTACTTGTTTGCATTATGGGGTATGCTGTTGAACTGCCTCAAAGATAAACTCAAACTTAGTGCAGTGACCAGATATTTTTCCAAACAGTGTAAATGAAAGTGTACATGGAGTGTCCTTAGAGGCACCTTTTGGTTGGTGATAAATAATGTGGATAGAAAGCACAGCACACACTCTCAGCAAGAGGGGCAGGGTATAAAAGTAAGTTTCTGTAACTACACAAGCCTATCCTCGAGGGACAAATATTATAGCCCAAGGTAACTGTGTATATTTTTCAGAGCAAAAAGATCACATATTCCCAGGTGATGATGGTACATATTTGCAGTGTTGCTTTGAATTTTAAGGTGAAGATAAATACAAAAAAAAAATTCATCTATCTCTACATGTTACTTTTAGGTTTTAAGGTTGTACTGTTTAAGCATTTAATACTGAATAAAGTTTCATTATATAAGAAGGTTGGGTGTTTGATTATTACTGTGGCCTTTGTTCTGTGGCCTTAGGTGCAGATGTGAGATAAATTAAAGCTTTGAATTGCCAGCAAGACTACAGAAGTGCTAAGAAAATGTCAGTCTTATGAATGAATAATATTATAAATTAATGGTTACTTTATTTTGCATCTTTTCTTAAAGGTCACATTTTGTACTGTTGCATTAGGGAAACAATTTTCACCAAAGGTTAAATACTGATCAAAATAAATACCCCCTGTCAAGAACCTGCAGGGGCCAGAACAGTAAAGCTACTTCATAATAATATAAGCACATATAGGTACACATAAGCACAGTCTCAAAACTTCTACAGTGCTGTTTAAAAGTGATCCACCCCTCATTTCTTTATATACTGATAGGAAAATGGGTGCAGCAGTTATTGAAGCATGTGCAAACATACATGCAAATACAGTATATAAGGCAGAGACAAAGTCTGTACAGTTCTAACAAGCTTGAAAGTCAATATTCGTTACAACCACCTTTATTTTTCAACAGTCTGAACTCTCTTCAGTAGCTTTCTTATAATTTCTTTAAGGAATAGGAATTCAGGAATAATTCTCCATGCTCCTTGAAGGACATTCAAAGGTCATCTTGGGCTTTGGCTGCATTTTTTCAATTCAATTCAATTTTATTTATACAGCGCCAAATTACAACATACAGTCACCTCAAGGCATTTTCTGTCAAAATGATCTCACTTCAATAATGTTGAGGTCCGGGCTCTAGGGAGGCCAATCCGCAACTGATGGTATTCCATTGTGAGTTTTTTTCTATTTAGGAGTACTTTTACTGCGTTGACAGTGTATTTACCAAACAGATGTTTTCCAGATGGCATTGCATGGTGGGTCAAAAGCTGATGGCACTTTCATGTGTTCGTAATTCCATCAATTTTGACAAGATCTCCAGCACCACTGGCTGAAATGCAGCCCCAGACCATGGCAGAGACTCCATTGCAGATGTAAACACTCATTTTTGTACCTCTCGCCTGACTTCCTCCATACATACTGACAATGATTTCAAAAAATTTGGCATGCCTTTTCTCTATGTTTCCCCTCCTTAAGAATGGATTACTGACAGCCACCTTTCCACAGAGACCGTTTCTGATGAGGCTTCAGTGAACAGTAGATGATAAACTGAGAGGCCAGACACATAACTCAGGTCCTGTGTCAGTTCTTTGCTGGATTTTCTTCCCTATTTCATAATGACATGACTTTTAGATACTGTTTATCTGGCGCAGATAGTTCTTTTATGCCAACAGGGTCTTCTGTTGTCCTCCTCTTGTCCAGTTTCATCAGTTTTTTTAAGGACACACTCCACACCATGCTGAGAGATGTCAAATTTTCACCTAATAATTCTTTGTGAATCACCTTGTTGGTGCAAAACACTATTTTATCCCTGTCAAACTGCATTAGTGTTGGCATTTTTCATAGGTTCGGCTAAAGAAAAAAATTATATGTTTTTGTGACAGGCTGCTAGTAGAAACGCACTCAAAGATACAATTTAAAGTTTGTTTGTTTTTTGACAAGTTGTCTGTTATGTGTAGATAAAACACTGGGTCATCCCTTAAGTTAGGTGTGTTTTATGCTTGAATGATTCATAGGTTGGTGTTAAGCAATTTAACAAACAAACATTTTCACATTTAATGAGCAGTATACTTTTAAAAAAGTGTATTGCCCAGAGAGCAAAACCAAGATGCTTGACAGTGCAGTTTTCAATGCAGTTTAATTAAATTCAATTTTACTTATATAACCCTTCAGTCATACAATCAACAATCAGATAACCCCCTATGAGCAAGCACTTGGCGACAGTGGGAAGGAAAAACTCCCTTTTAACAGAAAAAAACCTCCGGCAGAACCAGGCTCAGGGAGGGACAGTCATCTGCTGCAAAGTTTGACAATACATCTCAGTTTTTCCACATTCACTGAGTTAATGGATTATTGGATTCATGTGCATTACCATTCAAAGACCACAGTGGGTCTTTAAAGGCATAAATCCTTCAGGTGGAGTTTTTAAACGCAAACAATATGATTCAAACTATTTATCTAGATGCAAAAGTACTTTGAACTTTCAGTACATTTTCATTCTTGTGAAATAATCCTTGCATCACATCAACACACCAGGAGCAGCAGTACATTTTAATGAAAAACACTGAGTGCACAGCAGTGTTCAAACTTCGCAAAGCCAAAGCCATCCACCGGGCCAAATAGGACCTTCTGGTGTTCTGGCAGCATGTCTGACACCCCTACCACTCCAGGGACAAGGTGTTGTACTAATTAAAGTACTTGAATTCTTGAGACTGTATATTTTTACTGTGTAAACCCAAATAGACTGTGCCTGGCCTTCACGTGAAGAGAAACTATTCCAGACCAACACACAGATTGTTCACAAGAACAACACGCATGCACATTTAAATACTTTTATTTATGTTTACATTATCCAGCAATCCAGCAGTTTGGAGGCGAATCGATCTCTTGGGGACTTGTAAGTGTTTTGTCATGTTTCAGAGCCACAGTTCTAACTGAAAGTAGACAGCTGCAGCCTTTTTTTAACGTGTGACATTTCAATAACTGCAAACACAGAGTTGTACTTTGCAAGTATTGCGGCATTGGTGTTTAACCCCACTTTCAACTGTGCAGTCAGTTTACCTCTGATTACTGCAGTAGATTGCATATCAAAACTGCTCTCATTGGAGCACCTCTTTGCTTTTCACTGGGGAAAAAGTGCTCATTAAAAGACAGTGTGAATAGCATGCTGGTAAATATTGGAATTCTGTTGTGCTAATTTTTAACAACTAAGAGGTAAAAACAACGTGAAGAAAGACCTCAAATAAATGTATAGATGCATCAAATGAGACCACATTGCTCAAAACTCAACAAGACCAGCAAAAGGGTACAAAACGCAAGTGACCAGACAAGACAGACTCACAATACTTGTCAAGAATTCATCAGCACAATGACCACACCGCAGTTTAAAAAGAAAAACTCTACAGCCATGCCACTGATTGGGGCGGGGGGGGGTGTATTCATGCTTAGATGGATTTCTTGTGATTGTAGACAATGTTTGTGTGGGTACACAGGTCGAACACCTCAAGAATCCAAGAGATTCTCTGTTGTTTTCAGAGTTGCATTGAAAATTTGATTGAAGAATAATTTTACTTAAGAAATTACTTTCAGGTGGTTGTGTTTTAGCACAGTTAAATTTACATATATATATTGAAAAGGGATGAACAGGCACAGCTCTTACACTCTCAGTCTGACAGCAGGATAGCAGAATGTGTCTCCTGCATGCTGTTTTTCTGTAGACATAGAAGATGGGCAGTGATGATGAGTTCGGGCAATTTCATGAGAAATCATCACAAAAATGCTTCAGTCTCAGAAGCTGACAATTGATGGCTGAAGAAATTACATGTAGCTGTCGAATTCAAGGATGAACTGTCCCTTTCCTTTTTCTTGGTCCACCTCAGCTTTCTCATTCTCTGTCCATGCTCGTAGTTATTTTTCCCCCCTTCCCTTAGAGATGAAGTCATGAGATTATGCACGGTCTCCGCTGCTCCTTCACCCTCTCCTCTTAAAATGTTTAAAATTCTGTTTGTTTGTTTTTCATCGCATTCCTCTTTCTTGTAAGACTTTTTTTTTTGGCAGGATATACAGTTTAGATTTCATAGCTCATACCTGTCTTCATCTCTCTCCCTCTGCTCCTGAAGGAGTTGTCGCGGCTCTACGCGCGGTGTAGCGTGGCTAAACGGCTGCGCTTCTCACTCTCAGATCAACATGAGCAAGTCACACATTCCAGCAGAGAGAGGCAGAATATATGCGTCTAAGAAGGAGAGAGAGTAGAATCCGGTGAAATGCCTTAATGGATTATTGGATGGACCTGTTTGTCCTTTACGCAGAAGGAATCTAATTTTGGGACAATAGCCATGGACCTAGTTTATAATTGACCACTTAACCGCTTAAATAGAGAGGTAAGAAATATGAAACTAATATAATGATTTTTTTTTATCCTTGTAAAAAAGTTTTTTTCTCCTGGTGTCGTCCAGTGCATTAACTCATCACTTGTGCAGTTAGGGCATATTGTGTGTGACAAATGTGCGTAATGCACGCTCAGTCATGCACGCATTTGGCTAATCTTAAAACACTTTAAAAAGAAAGAAAGAAAGAAAGAAAGAAAGAAAGTCCTTTTCTATTTGATGTTTTAAAACAATCGTTTTTTACAGACAAGACAAGATTAAGCTATCCGCAGAGTCTGGAAGTTGTCACCACAGTGATACTTGCATGCTGAGCCAAATCCCGTCACAACGATTGATGTGGTTGGCTCAAATCTGACTCGAAAACCTTAATATAAATTAAAACCGTTCTAAAGACGATACTGAACGCCAAGGAGATTCTCGCATTAACACCTTGTTTCGGACATAAATGTGCAGCTTAAATGTAGTGCATGTTAGAGTGTCAGAATGAGTTGGTGGCTTTAATACTTGCTTTTATAGTGCAAAAAAATTAAGAAATTATTTTATAGACATAATGATACACAAACGAATATCTTTAATCATAAGCCACGTAGAAGAGAATAGTTTTTATTCAATCTGTCCGTCATCGCGGCTTATTGCGCACAACGCACAAGGTACATACATTTATACACAGGTTCTGTCACCAGCCAAACAGAGTCAACATGGACGCTGACAGTCTGATACAACATATTGAACGAGACACGGAGACCACTTCATGGCCATTATCGATGACCACTGAGTGGTTGGAGGACGGGAACGAGACAACCTGGAATCAGTTCCAGCAGCCCGACTGGCAGGTGAGAGAAAAATACCGAGATAAGAAATGAAACTGATTAAAATCAGAACTGGAGAATTTAAATTCCGCACAGTTTGGCATTTACAGGAAATCTTGATGATAAAAGAAGAGGAAGAATCAGTGAAGGAAACAGGTTTATTATTTTTTCCCTCGCTTGAAGGACAAAAGGCATGTGTCTGTGACATCACTGATGTGAAATCCAAGTAAAGTTGCTAAAATAGACAAAAATGAAATGGAAAGAAGTTGAATGTGATTTGTCTTAAAGACAAAACAAAAGGCTGAGCTGAGAGACAATGTTTCCACTTTATATGCTGTATATTAGTTAAGTTATTTGAGGGCTTTTTGTCTATGTGCTATACTATCACACTGTTTACACATGCACCACAGCCTACAGGTTACAGTGCTCTCCACTTATCTGTGCTTGGCTGTCTGAAGCTCATCTCTTTACATTACAGCGACATTGGTTAGCTGGGTATGGACAGGTGATGGATGACAGGGTTTTTCATTTTTGGCTCCAGATAAAGTGCAGCATGTCTGTCTTATTGATTTTCTTATAGGTCAGATAATGAAAGAAACAGGGTCTACAGATATTGAATGTTGTTGAAGACTGGTGGCTGCTTGTCTCAGAACAGAGTTTGCCCGTTATAAAATGGATGCAGACTTGGATTCTGGTGGAGGGATGAGATAAACTAGGAATGTCCTGTGTAAAGTAACTTAGAACTCAATTTCTGAAAATGTTTGTTGCTTAGGAAGGCTGTCTTAGGAGGTAGCGCGGGGTGTCTATGAATCAGAAGGTTGGTGACTCGATCTCCGGCTTTTCCAGTCTGCATGTTGTTATGTTGAAGTATCCTCGAGCAAGATACTGAACCCTGAGTGTTAGGTTAAAAGCACTTAGGCATAGAAAAAGGTGCTTGTGTGAACGAGTCTTCTAGTTAGAAAATGCTTTGAGTACTCAAATAGATTAGAAAAGCGCTTTATAAATACCAGGCCATTTATTGAAGATGTGCTGTGCAGGGATGGGATGTGGTTTGTAAACATACATATACATGAATTCTGTTTGTGTGCATTTGTGCAACTGTAAACAAGAATTTGACATTAAAAATATCTCCTCTCCCAGGTGGCTCTCTGGGCTATAGCATACTCCCTCATCATCCTGGTGTCTATCACTGGGAATGTCACAGTGATCTGGATTATCCTCGCTCACAGGCGAATGAGGACTGTGACCAATTACTTCATCGTCAACCTGGCTTTCTCTGATGTCTCCATGGCGAGCTTTAACACCCTTTTTAACTTTGTCTATGCGCTTCACAATGACTGGTACTTTGGCCTGGGTTACTGCAGGTTTCAGAACTTCTTCCCCATCACCGCCATGTTTTCGTCCATATACTCAATGGCTGCCATCGCAGTGGACAGGTGAGAAAGCTCTCATACAGACTGAGTACAGAATATGTGAGTACAGACAATGATCTACAGTGGAAAGTGTGCAGGCAGATTTAAACCATTAAGAAAGGTAGATTGAACAATGAGCTGTAGACTAGCACAGGAGGTCATCTGGAGTACAGGGAAAACAGCGGGAGCGTATAAAGTGCCACAAAATCACAAAGAGCTAAACTTGAAAATACGGTGGAGTCTGAACATGTCTACTGGAGCTGCTGAAGTATAAGTACTGCTAGAAATGATTATAGGTGAGTGTGTACAAACTTTTGAGTGGTACTGTAGGTAGCAGGGTTGGTGGGGATGAGAGGAGGAAAAAAGGGGGATCAGCAGTGAAAGCAGTGATCATGTGAAAAATATGAGGTCAACTGCTATTAAAATGAATACGTCACTACATGAGAGAAGCTTTTTTACCATCAATCAGACACTAATGGGGGTGACTGATCCCCATCTTATGCAAACACCCATTTAGGAAGTGCATTATGCAGTCAAAAAAGGATTCAATACTGCTTAATGAAAAATTAAATTCAGCAGCATATTGTGATTAGCAAACAACTCTGTGCTGCATTTCTAACCTGTGATATATTTATGCTTATTTACTTAACTTTAATCACGGTGCATTAATGTGGCAAACATACCGGCTCAATGAGGACAAACTATCCTGAAAGCCACTTGTCATTCCATGGTCTTTATTGGCAGATCTAGGCATGCCCAGTATACTGTATTTCATCACTTTGTCTGCAAGAACATGGATTATTTTCAAAGGGTCTGTGAGAGTCAGGGATTTGGCATTTGAGATCAAACAACAGCTCCTTGAGTAGCATCATTTGCTCTCATCCTCAGAAGGCAGCACAGATGAAAATGCTGCATGAAGGAGATATGGGTCAACAGGCGAGCACAGATGAGACACAGATGCCATTAATGCTTACTAGAGCATGAATGGTCAGCCTGTTATTAGTATATAATCTGTGCTCAGTACATGATATATTTTGATAGTGAGCTACAAGTTTTTAGGACCATGTGCACAACCTAATGGCAGATGAAACTCATACAATAAACATTAATGTGTTTTATGTTTCTTGTGAGGCTCAGCATTAAAGAAGGGTGTTTCTGATGTTTTGTCCATACAACTTCACGCTAATGACTTAAATGACCATAGGGTTGAAATCACATAGTGGAAACACAAACTGAGAATTATACATGCTATTAAGATCTTGTTGGTTTTTGTTTGTTTGTTTGTTTTGTTCCACTTGGGCGCATATAATAAACTCATACACGCAGACCTTTATATCATGGCCCCTAAACCATGTGGACAGTTAAACTATTGGCAAACTCATATGATTTTAATAAGACTGCATCATACAATAAACTAGTGTGGAATCCAAAGAAACTAGAAGACATCTTCGTGAGAGTGGCCCTCTCAGAGGCCTGACCTAGATCTCATAGAACACCTGTGGGCTGTTGAAAAATGTCAGATCATTGATGCTTTGGTGATGCTGAGCTGACAGCTTTGCTGATTGAAGCATGAAGGAAACCACAGCTGTCACACAAACTGTTTGATTCTGTGTCCAGGTGTCTTCAGGTAGTTTAGCAATGATGCTGAACTAAATACTGAACCATTATAACAGCAATCTTTAGTATTAATGGGGAAGGAAGGTCTGGACAGCTATGCTTAGACTGCTGCTCTTGTGACCTGGGCCTGAATAGGCAGTATAAAATGTATGAAGAACTCCCATGTTGTTTTCATTTTGAAAGTTTGTATTTAAATTGCATTAATTCATCCACAACAGTCTTCTTTATTTGGTTACGGCGATTGTGCTGTATACTTTGAAAATAAATAAGTTTTGGTGTGACATTTTTTTTTTAATCTGATGCAGTTAATGTTTTTAACAAAGCATCGCATGTTGCAGTACAGTTGTTCAAGGAAAGGGTGTTACATTAGAGTATTTCATTTCATCATGTGAGAGTACAAGATTTCCGCACTCAGTTTATTAAGTACACCTTGCTAGTACTGGTTGGAGCCATTTTTGCATTCAGAACTGCCTTAATTCTTCATGGCACAGATTCAACAAGGCGCTGGAAATATTTCTCAGAGATTTTGGTCCATATTGGCATGATAGCGTCATACAGTGGCTGCAGATTTGTTGTCTGCAAATCCATGATGTGAATCTCCCTTTGCACCACATCCTAAAGGTGCTCTGTCAGATTGAGATCTGGTGACTGCGGAGGCCATTTGAGTACAGTGAACTCACTATCACGTTCAAGAAACCAGTTTGAGATGATTTGAGCTTTGTGAAATGGTGCTTCAGGTTGCTGGAAGCTGCCAGAAAATGGGCATACTGTGGGCATGAAGGGAGAGAAAAATATGGAACAATGGTCAGCAACAATACTCAGGTAGGCTGTGGCTCAATTATTATTAAGAGGCCCAAAATGTGCCAAGAAAATATCCCCCACACCATTACACCAGGATGGATCCATACTCATGTTGTTTAAGCCAAATTCTGATCTGTAGCCTAAGTTTCCTGTTTGTAGCTGACAGGAGGGGCACCTGGTGTGTTCTTCTGCAGCTGTAGTCCATCTGGTTCACGTTTGGACATGTTGTGTGTCCAGTGATGTTCTTCTCCATACCTTGGTTTGAACAAGTGATTATTTGAGTTACTGTTACCTTCGTATCAACTTGAAGCAGTCAGTCTTCTGTGACCTTTGGTGTCAATGAGGCATTTTCAACCAAAGAACTGTTGCTCACTGGATAGTTTCTCTTTCAGACCATTCTCTGTAAACTGTAGAGATGGTTGTGTGGGGAAATCCCAGCAAATTAGCGGTTTCTGAAATATTCAGATCAGCCCATCAGGCACCATCAACAATGCTATGGGCAGGGCATTCATGGAATGCCATATCCAATTGGCTGCCATAGTATACAGGAACATCTGTGCCGAGTATGACCTGGAAGTCCCAAGGTCAAAATGGTATACGCCCCACGGGTGGTGGAGAACAACAGAGCTACGATCCCGTGGGATTTCCAGATACAGACAAACTGGTAATGGCTAACTAATCAGACACAGTAGTGGTGGACAAGCAGAGGAAAAATGCTGTAGCAATACCAAGTGACGGCAACATCAAGAAGAAGGAAGACAAGAAGCTCAATAAATACCAAGGGCTCAGAGAAGAGCTGGAGAGGATGTGGAAGGTGAAGGTAACAGTGGTCCCCGTGGTAACTGGAACACTTGGGGCAGTGACCCTCAAGCTGGAAGTATGGCTCCAGCAGACTGCAAGAACGACAGCCAAGATCTCTGTCCTGAAGAGCGCAGTCCTGGGAACAGCTAAGATATTACACAGGACCCTCAAATGGGAGGACCCGAGCCCTGAGGACAAAGACCACCCACAGGGCGAGAGGGATTTTTTTAATTTAATTTTTTTAGATTTTTTTTTTTTAATGATTATTATTATTTTAACAGGCGTTGCAGTTGGTGAACCATTTTATGTTTCTACCTGTGCTCTGTCCCCTTATTTCTCCAATTTTCTCCCCCTTTTCATTTTTCATTCTTGCTCTTTGTTCTTGCCTGTCCAACCTGGCAATATCATATTACACATGCACTTGTGTAAATAATAATAGACATGAATAAATAAATAAAATAAAAATAAAAACATTAACAAGAGGAGTGTATAAAGAATTTATAGAGCTTGTATAGTAAAAGAAAATATGTATGGCACAATAATGCATTCAGATTATGATTCTGATAGCAAAAGCTGCCAGACAGGATAGGTTTTATTAAAAAACAAAAACAAAAAAAACATGTTCACTGTGAAACATAATCTCTGTTCTATGATACATACAGTGAGGGAAATCATTGACTCCTGCTGAATTTGTAAGTTTGCTCACTTCCACAGAAATGAACAGTCTCTAATTTTTATTTAATGGAGAGAGTAAGAATATCAACCAAAAATCCAGGAAACACACATTACTGCTGATTTTATTTTTATTTTTTATTTGCTCAGGGACTGCAGATGGAAATTATCTGAGAGCTAAATCTGGCACAAAGCATATTTTCCATTTATGTGATTCATGTTTTTTGTACCTGGTCCCTGAAAGAAATAAACTTGAAAAAGTAGAGAAACCCTTGTTTACAGTGGTAAGACATTTATTGTATATTGTCACCAGGTTTGCACACATCTCAGGAGGGACTTTGGCCCACTCCTCTTTACAGAAACTCCTTTAGGGTTCTTGGCTGCTGCTTGGCAGCTCGAAGCTTCAGCTCCCTCCACAGATTTTCTGCAGGACTGAGGTCTGGAGACTGGCTAGGCCACTCCATGACCTGAATGTACTTCTTCTTTAGCCTATCTTCAGTGTTCTGGATGAGGGAGGAAGGTTCTCATCCAAGAATTTATGGTACTTGGCCCTGTCCTTTGGCCCCTGAATGCGGTGAAGTCATCCTGTATGTTCAGCTGAGAAAGGCCTGAACATGTGCCTTCTTGAACAGGGAGACCATGATTTCAATCCATTACAGTGTAGTGTGTTACCAATGGTGTTCTTGGTGGCTGTGGTCCCAGCTCCCCTTGTGTAGCTTTGGGCTACACACCTTCTCACCAAGATTCTTGCTGATGGTCTTGTAGCTCATTCCAGTTATGTGCATGTCTACAATCTTGTCCTTGATGTCCTTTGGTCTGGCGCCCATGATGGCGGAGAGGTTTGAATGGAATAAATTGATTCTGTAGACAGAAGAGATCAGGAGTATCTGTAGTGTGCCACATGGGTACAAAGCCACTCTGCTGGAGCCCAAATTCTGGCAGGGTTGTACACACATGTACTTATTTCACTCAGTGACATGCAAATCAACTTATAAAATATAAGTGTTTTTTTTTTTTTTGGTTAATATTCTGTCTCTCTCCATTAAACAAAAACTAGAGACTGTTCATTTCATTTTAAATGAAGAAACTTACAAATTCAACTGAGGATCAAATCATTATTTTCACCCCTCTTGTTTCAACTATGCAACATCAACCCTGTGAGTATCTGAGCCTTTGATCTGAAATGTGGGGCTGCTGGAAATTTAAAAAACTGAGAACTGAATAATAAGGTTGACAGAAAAGCAAATAAAAATAACTTTTTTTAAAAAGTTAGTTATTATCCATGAAACATTCATAAAATCAATGCATTATAATGTATATTTATGATTCATAACCATAGCTGAAAAATTTCACTGTAATGGTGACAATACCATGTAATGCTGCTAAGTATAAAAAAAAAGCAGACTGCATAAGAGTCAAGATGGGTTGTCATGGCTACCACATTCAGTGGCATTTACTCATATTATTGCACCTTCATTAGTACTTTGAATGAGGCAACCTCTGTATTATACAGTAGATTGCTGCAATGAGGGGAAGGAGCTTTAATATATCATTATTAGCTTGAATCACAGGATGTCATTGATAAATAAATTATTTTCTATTTCATTGTATTCCAATGCTTAAGAAAAAAGAATATTGTATACTTGATACTGGTATCAAGTATACAATCAGTATCAGTATCAGTCTAATGATACTGAGCCTTTAATCACTTAACCCCTGACAGTGTATGTTCACCAAATAATTAAATATTTTGAATTTATTTTGTTTGTTCAAAATATGAAAAACACTTTTGAAACAGGCTGTTAAAAAATAGACACTCAGCAGGAACCTTTTGATTAGTGCTGAGAGACACACTTTGAAACTGTTGTTGTGTAGCTAATGGTTTGATGGATGAGTGGGTAGTTCTCTGTCATAAAAAAAAATCACTTTTTTTTAGGGTAATTGTCAGCTTTGATGAAAACTATCAAGACTTGCACTATTTTCCCTATCAATGCACCCATAACTGTGTATCTTTTGACAAAGGCACATGAAGGTGTAACTGCACAAAGTTTCTATCTTTTTCAGGTACATGGCCATCATCCACCCTCTGAAGCCTCGCCTCTCCTCCACATCTACAAAAGTTGTGATTGCCCTGATATGGATTGTGGCGGTATCACTGGCTTTTCCTCAGTGCTACTACAGTGTGACAAGATTTTATTACCCCAGAACCGTGTGCATGGTTGACTGGCCTGATGATTATGGAGGAACACACCAACTAAGGTAAAAGAAAGCAATATATATATATATATATATATATATATATATATATATATATATATATATATATATATATATATATATATATACACACATACATACACACACACACACGCACACATGACGATGACATCTCTAACATCTCTTGCCTTTATTTTCCTGTAATACAATATTTAAAAGTGGAAGAGGTTGGTTAGATTTTTACATTTACCATAAAAGCAGCCGAGGAGCGGGTATGTTCAATGTTGCCATGGCTACTGAGGTTAAATCATTCTCCTGTTCATCTAAAACATTAAAGAACTCCAAGTCACTCTTTTTTTTTTTCAAATACATTTTTTAAAATGCCTTTATTAAATGCCACAGTCATGTTAACTTTACAACTCCAAATGCATTTCAGCATATAAGCCTTCAACAAGAACAGATTTCTTTGAACAACTCATCTTTTCCTGTGGTTTTCCACCGCTGGCAAACTTCCACCTGGAGTTAAATATTCCACCAATGATTGTCTATCTGGTTTTTTATAGGTCAGACATGATCATGCCATGAGAATAAAGGCATTTAAAATTTTTATTAAAAAAAAAAGAGAGAGAGACATGGAGTTCTTTCATTATTTTATATAGCTCTTACAAAAAGCACCTCAAACAACAACAATTTGAATCCTGGAAGTGACCCTTCTCTTCAAATCTCATGTTCATCATCAACCTTGTGTTGTGTATCATATAAATTCTGTGCATTTACCTGAAAAAAGAGGAGAGCTACTCTTATTTGTTAATTTTCCAAATTTCTGCATACTCTAGAATTAATATGAAGTGTAGCAGTTACATTTGGATAGCTCAGTGTCCAGTAACACTGTGGGACAGACAGGTAGTGGACCCTTACAGAGTCTGCTACTCACAGCTTTAATGCAGAAGTTATCCAAAAACAAAAATACACAGAGCGGAGGCCCACGCACACAACATTGAGAGAGGTGCCAATGAAGGACAAGGGGAGACTCAGACAATAAATACACAGCAGAAGGTAATTAGGGAAGGAGGAAACAGCTGGGGAGAATGAGACACAGGTGAAATAAATCACAGCAGAAGAGACAAAGGAAGCAAAACTAAAGGCAAAGCACAAGAAACTCAAACTCTCGAACCAAAGCAAGAAATCCAAAAGTAAACAGGGAAAACAGACACATGAAAGAACTTAACATAGAAGACTTGACACAAATGGAAGGGACACTAAACTCTGAAGACACCAGAATCTAGGACTAAAACTAAATACACTAAGGAATACATGAAGTAAATATAGACACTAACCAAACCAGGGATCACAAGGAATTAAATAAACAGAACTAAAAAGTCCAAAAAAACTGAAATGCCGGGTACACTGACACAGGACACCTTCTGTATATACAGAAAATATTTTTAATAACATGACTCATGCATATTCATATTTTATCATTCAAATAAGCCTTCAGTTTACAAGTGTGGCAGAAAGTGGGCCCACAACCTCCCAATATGTGATTGACATAAGTTAAAGCTGCAGCAGGCATACATCCAGGAAAGCTGAGAAAAGCATCCCTCCCGCTAAAGAAGAATTGGCATATGCACGCGCTTCATACATGATGACTTTTAGCTTCATGTTTGAATCCCACTCTCCCAGGAAAACTCCCTCTGCCTAAATGCAAAATTCTGGTCTTTTTTTACTCATCTGATCTCTGATTTCCCCCGGCTGAGCTTTAAACAATTAAGCATTCATTATTCATTATTCATGTTAGCACATTTTTTCTAAGCACATTTCCACATTTGATGAAATGATCAAGTAGTTGAAAGGGAAGTTATTGCTGAATGAAATGCATGTAGAAAAACATAAACCGGAACTAGGCCACTGGTATTTGAACACATGACATGGGATTTATGGTGCTGGCATGGTGATAACAACTGAAAGTTGAATGTTGTGTTATCTTATCCATCTTGATGCAGTTATCAGTTTGCGGTTATACTGCTGATCTACTTGCTCCCTCTGCTGGTGATGCTGGTGACCTACAGTTTAGTCGGCCGATCGCTGTGGGGTGGACACATCCCCGGAGAGGCGTCAGACCATTACCACAGCCAGATAAATGCCAAGAGAAAGGTTAAACTGTTCTTCATTACTATTCAGTCTGACAACAAATCTTCTGAGCTGACCTGACCTTAAGGGGGGGGGCAAAACAAACAAAAAACAAAGCAGCAGTTACTTGGGCTTATATGTCTTCTGATTTTCCATAGGTGGTGAAGATGATGGTTGTGGTGGTGGTGACCTTTGCCCTCTGCTGGCTGCCCTATCATATCTACTTTATACTGGGCTCATTTAACAGAGACATTTATAAACAACATTACATTCAGCAGGTTAGCAGCTGCCTCTCTGTTTTATATTCTTGAGTCTGTAATTCTGTGTTTGCTCACTGTTTGTGTCTTCTTCAGGTGTATCTGGCCATATTCTGGTTGGCAATGAGTTCAACTATGTACAATCCTATTATTTACTGCTGTCTAAACCAAAGGTAAAAAAAACAACGACCCCAAAACAAAACAAAACAAAAAACAATACAAAACAAAACAAAACAAGAAAACAATAACATATTCATATGCACACACACACACACACACACACTGTATTTTCTTAAATCCTTATGAACTGTGCCAAATTAAAAAATGATTTGTAACCTATATAAATCCGTAAATCATACATAAATAAAAAACTCTCCCTCCAGGTTTCGTGCCGGTTTCCGTCGTGCATTTGCTTGGTGTCCCTTCATCAAAGTCTCAGAGGAGGACAAGATGGAACTGCAGCACACGCATACCTTCAGAGTCACCATGACACGGATTCACCATAATGACACATCATCAATTAGAATAAACAACACATACACCTCTAATACACTTGCCACCAGCGACCTGGTCACAGAGAGAGATGCTCGCAGACAGCTTATGAAGAACACATACAACACACGCAACGCGCATTTGGTGAAGAAGCTGGATGTTATTAAATCCCCAGCTGCTGTACTTATGGAGCATAATGAGTGATCGCTGACAGTCATGATGACAACATTCTCAAAGGGAAGGTCGGCGGCTTTTCTGACAGAACAGCTGTGAATAAAAACACTTCAGCCGGTGGAGACAGAGCAAGGCCTGCTGAGTAATGGACAGAGTTATTTAAGACATTCATTCCTGTGGAAATCATTGGACCGCTAACTTTGTTTTGGTGAAATAATACATGATAGATGAATGTGACTATCAAACTGGTGCAGAAGATACAGCCATGTGAAAATACACATCTGTCGTTGGAGCATTTGCTGCTACAGTGTGTAGATTATTCCAACCATAGTTTGTTGACACTGCTCCAAAAAAATGAAGGGAATACTTAAATGATAGATCCCATCTTGATGAATGAAATATTTAAGTTAAAAAATATTTACTGATACACTTAGTGTAATTCATTGAGAACAAAACAATGCAAGTCAAAGTCAGAGTTAAAACCTGAAATCACAGGTTGATCCAACTTGTGTCACAATGTGCCTCAGTATTATTTACGGCCTCCATGTACTCCCAACTCTGTCTGGGCATGCTCCTGATGAGAGTGGATTGTGTCCAGGAGAATCGCCGCCCAGATTTGGTTCAGGGCATCAGGGAGTAACTGGATAGTCTATTTGGCAATGTTGGATGCACCAATACATAACATCTCAGAGGTTCTCAATTGGAGAACATGAGGGCCAGTCATCCAGGATCTGCATTGTCCTGCATGAAGAGGAACCCAAGGCTTACTGCACCACTGTAAGGTCTGACAGTTTCATTCTGGTCTCTAACAGCAGTCAGGGTATCACTGGCTAGCAAGTGGACATCTGTGTAACTCTTCAAGGACACCCCTCCCCAGACCATCACTAACCCACCACCAAACCTGTCATGCTGGATAATGCAGCATCATGTTCATCATGGGTATCCCCAGTCTCTTTTACACCTGTCACGTGTGCTCAGTGTGAACCTCCTCTCATCTGTAAAGAGAATGGGGCACCAGCACCAGTTCTGATGTGTTCTCTGGCAAATCCCAGTTGATCTGCATGGTGCTGGTAGTGGACACAGATCCCACTACTGGACATTGGACCTTTGCGGAGTCTGATTCTAACAGTTTGGTCAGCAGCATGCACATGAGTAGCCCACTGAAGGTTATTTTGTAGGGCTCTGGCAGTGCTCCTCCTGTCCCTCCTTGGAGAAAAGGAGCAGATGTCGGTCCTGATGTTCAGTTGTTGACCTTCTATGGTCCTGACCAGCTCTCCTCATATTACAGCCAGTCTTCTGGTATCTCCTCCTCACTCTTGTGACTGTGCTGGGATACACAGCAAACCTTGATGTGCCATACTGGAGTAGCTGAACCTCTGCAACCCGAATGGGCTGAAGGCATTATCACATGCTACCAGTAGTGACAAGGAAACTAGCAAATAGCAAACCAGTCGGGAGGCATAAGGAAAGAGCAATGATCTGTGGCCACCACCTACAGTACCATTGTCTTTTGGGGAGGTTTCTTGTTGTTGTCTTTCCGGTGCACATGCTGCCACTTTCATTTGCAAAGCAGGTGAAATGGACTTACAATCATTTATGCTTCCTAACTACACAGATTGATTTCCCCTAAGTTAAAGTGACTTTGTATTATAGTGTGACGATTGAGTGTTCCCTTCATTTTTTTTTAGCGGTGTATTTCAATGCAAAGTCTCCTCCTCCATTGCTGTCCCAACCTCTACATGGTTTCTTTTCTCTATTTTGGACATTCAAGTGTTACTGGACACATTTAACTGTGCAGACAAAGGATGAACAGTCTGAGGCACAAAGCCATATTACAAAGTAAATGTTGTATATGTGACTTCTTTATTCAAAAATACTACTAAAGTTTTCTCTTTCATTTCTCTTTCATGTTAATACTCAGAGTAATTCAGTCATTGTTTCAAACTTGCTGAGATTCAGAACTTTCAGAATTAGCAACAAAAGCTCAGCGACTCTTTTAGTCTGGCTTTAAGTCATATTGATGACTCAGAAAAGATTAACGGTTAAAAAACCAACATCTCACCAGTTTCAGAGACCAGTTCAAGCTCAAGTTGAAAATCACCAGTAAAGACCCCACCACCACCACTTTTTTTTTCTTGCCTTAAATGAATTCTTAGTTGTCTGTTTGTATGTATTTGTTACTGTGCAGTACTTTTATCCTTCACACATTTGTTTCACAGTGCGCACTAATACTGTATTTTGCTTTAATATTGTGATTTCACTGGATCATGCAGCCGTAATAGGTAAGTCTAAAAATTCAAGTGCTGCTACTTAGTACAGTCTAATGTGAAATGTAATGATGCTATCTACTGAATACATTCAAAATATAAAACATGTTGATGAAGTAAATATGAGACTTGTGGTTGTTGCACAGTTAAGAGTCAGATCATGATGCTTTAAACATCGTAGCCAGTGAGCATTAAATTTCAGAACAAAGTGAAGGAAAAAAAAGAAACTTTTTGATGTTTGCACTGTGACAGCGTGAAACATGTTTTTGTTATCTGGTACTGATGAATTTTTTTTTGTCATTTGTGACCAAAATAAAAATAATGTGACCGTGCTAATAAAGTTCCAGTACAGTAAATACTGATACACCTTATTTGTGCCCCGCTTAGATTTTGTAGATATGCACACAAACACCTGCTTTACAGCCGCACTGCAGGGTTACCTGGAGCTTTTGTTCATATTGAACATATTTGTAATACCGCAAAACAGATCCTCAAGTGCACGAGTGCTAAATCTCTACGGTCGCACAAAAAAACCCCCAAAACAACCATGACATCATGTTGACAGGTCTGATTTTATTTAGCGGCTGATTGAAAGTGTTGAACAGATACATCCTTTGTGAACGGAATCACAGAGATTAAGGTGTTTGTGCGTGACTGGACATTCTGGGATTAATCTGAAGGCATTTAGAGTAAATTAGAGCTACTGGTCTTATAATACAATTTCAACAAAAAGTAGCAAAGGACATTCTTCTAGCTTGGTTGGTATCAGTTTAAATATTTAAAATACACTTTCACATCTCAACCATATCCCACCCTCTATGGGCATCACTGATATTAGAACAGATATTTTTCTTCTTAAGCTCTCTGATAGCTTCATAATGGATCAACGCTGACTTAGTTGGCTTTTAATACAGCAAAAAATAAATATTAATTTGCATAAATTATACTACATGAATGCGTCTTACAGTGGTTACCTTAGACACTCTCCTGAGCTTTTAGGTGCTTATGGTAATCTAAAAGGGGTACAGTATGCGCCTTTTCCCCAAAATGTTAAAAGCCTTCATATATATATATATATATATATATATATATATATATATATATATATACATACACACACACACATATATATAATATTGTTGCTGTTGTTCCTCTGGCATCCATGTTAGCACCACAATCCTGTTTCATGGTTAAGTAGCTGCTAACGTCCCATCGTGGTGACAAGTGCAACCACAACTTCTTAAGAAATCATCATACTGTCAACAGCTGTCATTGGTACCAACAACAGGACACATTTAAACATAATTTACAATAAAGTACAGACAATAAAAGAGACTGCTCTGTTAGATCAGACCAGTGGTTCTCCAGCTGGTGAGCGTGGAGCCATTGCAGGTTAGGTGTATCGGACCAGAGAAAAAATCTGAAGTAAAATTTTATTTAAGGAACATAAACAGTACAAAGAACAAAATGAAATCCAGTTGAAATGTTTTTGGGGTTTTTTTTTGATAAAAGTAGTGTGGGCTCTGGGGCATTAACTTTGAAAACCACTGGATCAAGCAACGTGAAACTGCAATTTCCTGCTGATTAAGTCATTGTAAAAGTCCCTCTGCTGTCATGCTTCATGATTTAAATACAGGACAGGTACCATCTGAGGGAACTTCTTCACTGGCTTCCTTTGTGTGCACCATTTTTGCAACAGTAACATTTTTCTTCAGCATATCCCAGTATATAAAAATACAATAAATAACAACAATGTATGTATAACATATTGTTTTATATGTGGGTAAGATATCAAACACCAAAAAAAGCAAAAAAAAAATATTCCCTTTCATCTCAGTAGACATGAATATAATCACACCCCTACAGCAGACACAGTTCAGTGACTTTGGTCAAAAAGAGTTTTTATGTCCTTGCTTCAACTAAACATGCTGCACCTGCAACGTTTCTCTGAAACTGGTGTGCTGACCTGTAACTTTTAACAGAATGCAGTTCCAGAGAATTCCTCCAGATGGAGACACAGGAGGTTTTTTTTTGTTTCTTTTTTAGGAGCATGTGACTGTCCTGCATTTAAACAGTTGAGTGTGCTTTTATCCATAGAAAATGCAAACCTGCAAAAAACCTTAAGAGTCTGGGTGGTGTCACAATAGTTAATAAACCTAACTACAACAGAGAACCTCTGACATTCAGCGCAACAGAGAAAATCTCTTCTTTTTCTCTGTGTCACGTAGACGGACTAAAGCAGCTATTGGAGCGTGATATGTCGACTGGACTTGTTTGGTTTAGGAGGAAAGGAGACAATGGCTGAGAACTGTGGGAAGAGGGGGATTAGATAACAGTGAGACAGAGAAAAATTTCTATTTGCCGTTCAGCTCCTGTCTTAGCCGGCAGCCCACGGCTGTGATGAGTGCGGCTCCTTTTCCGCTTCCGTCCTCTGACAAGAAGAAGTTGACGTTACAGTTTGGAGCCAGTTCTTTAACTGTCTGGTGCATGATCAGGGAGAAACTGCACAGAGACAAAGGATTTGATATAATGTTAGGCAGAAAAGTGAAACGGAGCCAGTCTAAATGTGATGATAAGGTGAAGGAGTGCAACAGTGACACTATAGTGAGAGAAGTCATGGTTTACTATCCCTCACCTAAAGCCCAAAAAAAAAAAATTCTCGAAAAACCACTTCCAGTTTAACACGTTCAACAACACACACAAGACATCCAGAACTCCCCTACCTAACCAGGAAACAGGCTTTTCTGCATAGCTTAGCACAAAATAAAGTTGTTCTCACACTTAAGCTCCAAAAACGTAAAGTGCAGGAGAATCAGATAGGAACACTGTGTGAAGTTTTCCTTCCTCATTTTTAGCACAGCAGGAGCTAAATTTGTGTCAGCTCCATTCTCTCGATGGAGATGCCCGGGTAGAGCGTGTATGAGGCACAACATGAATTCACTTGAGTATTATCTGTACTACTTTCACAAATCGATGCAATTGGACATCACAGACTTTCCACTAAAGGTTAATAACAATTTAAAGTCTGATCCTACAACACCAGATAAATGTCTAGGAAAGCTCAGACCTGCGGTGCATGTGTGAGAACAGCTTAATGCACAATAAATCAATTTGTTCATGATTTGTTTTAAAAGATGTCCAAACGAATCACCGATTCATGGCCATGTAAAGTTACCAGTGCTCTTGAGGTGGCACTGGAAATAAAAAATAAGCTCACAGAGTATTTACTTAACCTGAGTTATTTCTCTTGTATTGTGCAACACATGCACAACATTTATGACATACCTAAAGCAAGACTCAACTTGATACACAAGACATGTACACGTCAGGATCATCCATTTGTGATAAAAAAAAATTTTGCATTGTTTTTGGTAAAACTCCCTGCTTGCTTTCTTTCATACCGTGATCTCTTAGCATCACTTAGCACAGCATCATTTTATTAGCTGTAGTGACTCGGTGGGTAGCTTACATGCACTTAAATTTATCACCACAGCTGAGAAAAAAATGCTTTCATGACACCTTTCAAAAAGTAGCAAACAAGGATGCTTTTGTTACCGGCCTGCAGCTCTTCCCATTAACTGGATGAGCCTACTTTTGTTTTTATTTTTTCATGTCCTGCGTAATAATTTCACCACAGGGATGCGCTCATTGCGAAAATAAGGTGAATATATGAAGCAGCAGCTTATGAGAGCACCATAATCCACTTCGCTTCAGTTGCCAGTGAATTATTTTTAACATTTTTTAACAGCTGGATTAAACTTACTGTGGATGTAATTTGTACAATGTCCCGTCTACTCCTACGGTGATGTCCAGATGGTCCAGTCCACGGTTCTCTCTAATCTTATCGACCACTGCCGCCATTCCTGCGCCACACAGCTGAGCGGCACGACGTGATACTGTCCCACATACCTAACAATAAAGACCGTTATCATTATTGCAACACGTTTTTGAGCCATACAAATGTATATCAGTCATCAAACTTTGAAAACAAATACAAGTTAAAAGTATCAGTTTCTTTCCTACTCCTCTACCGTCACATATTTCATTGTCTTTCATAAGATCGGGCTAACAGAATAGTTCTGTGGTTCTCTTTCAGTGTCGGGGTTTAAGTACAAGGCTATGATCACCTGAAGAAAAAAAAAAGCACTTTAATCTTTGTTATTCATACTCTTCTCTGTCTACTTTACCTCTTTGACTATGATACTGTCATCACAGGTGCTGTCCAGCCCTAAGTGTTGCAGGATTGATCGCACCTGTAGCAAAGCCAATCTGTCACTGTGGAAAGACACACACAGAAAGCCGTTAAAAGATGACAAATTATGCTTTGAAAAAGAGAAAACAGCAGCATCTTATTATTAAATAGAGAATGCAATGCTAATGGAAAATCTCCTTGAACAATGAGCAGACAATCTTGTAGACACAAGCAAACATAGTGCTCATTTTTTACCTCTCTATCTGTGAGAGGAACTTTGTTTCGAAGATGCTTCTGGTCTTCAGTGTTTCAGAAATCTGTCCTCTGAACAGGAATCCTTTTTTGGTCATGTCTATAAGGATGTTTCGCACAATTTCCCCGAGGTACATGCCGCTGCACATTTTCTCATATCTAAAATATAAAATTCAAGCGAGGACAAAAAGAACATAAATATAAAAAGGTACATATATCCTCAAGATATGAATGAATGGACTTCTGTCTTTAAAAGCATGGAGTGGTGTGTATGGGGCACCTTTGTTTGCCTGGATTGAGAGACAATTCATCCACAGTCCGGTCATACTCTGTCCTAATGTCGTCCAGGCACCCATTGTCTCCAAAAGCTCCCCACTCCATGTTGACACACATCTGTCCCTCATCACCCTCTACCATCTCAATGTTCTTCATCTCCTCCATGTAACATGCATTACTGCCAGTGCCTGTAATCAGAGAGCCGCATTATATAGATAGAGCACCAAAAAGTTGAAAATTTTATTTTTAAAAATTGTGTTAGTATAAGGTGAACTAACCAGCAATAAGTCCAACCTCACAGGTGGGTTCTTCGTAGGCACAGGTCATCATGGTTCCCACCGTGTCATTTACTACGGCCACCACATCCAGATCAAATTCCTTAAGATCAGACACACAACATGATACACTGCAAAACACCATGATTCCATGTTGTACTGAGAGATGGTGCTCCCCATGTCCTCATACCTCTCTCCTTTTAATGGCCTCCCTCAGCAGTCCCACCACATCTTCCCCTTCACAGTCTGTTGCCTTGAAGCCTTTGGTCCATGTCATCAATATGCCCTGTGCACAGACACACACAGGTTTGGCATACCATTTGACAATTTCATGTATGGCTCAGGCGTCAGTTTTATAAACGTTAATATTCAGCAAATATTGTTTGGCTTTTCTTCCTCGATGTGCTTGTGAGTGAACAAATTATGCAGCAATCACAGGTTTAGTTTGCAGCGCAGCAGGTTTAAGACTCTAAGGGATTTACAAGAAAGTAAAGTATTTATACAAGAGATGAAGAAGCAGGAGCATCACTCACAGCATCCAGGCTGGTTTGTCGGCAGGGGAACGAGAAGGTGAAGCCCAGAGGAAGACGAGCATTCTTCATCCCCATGTAGTCCAGGAAGTCACTGATACAGTGTACAATGTGATCAAACAACTGGAAGAAGAAAAAATATGCAACAATGTAAAAAAAAATTACTGGTATTTATAAAGTGCATCTGTAGTCTTACTGACCACGCTCTATGATTCAAGCCACATTCGCCCATACAGCACTTTGACTCCTGAGCCACAGAAAACAATAAACACCCTCTCTGCATGTACTGAAAGTAGAGTAAGTGATATATATTAGAGCTTTTAAATGTGTGACATGAGAATGGCGCGCTTTAGAAAGTTGCCGTCAAATCTATTGTTTGTGTGAGATGCACATCAGGGTGTGACACACAGAAACAATAGCGCTGCCAAGCACAACCATAGTCCATCAATACTGGCCAGTAAAAGAGTGCTCACACACTGAATCACACGGGCAAGAGAACTGCTGCTGCATTTTTCAGCATGGTGTACTCCCACCCTTATTAGTGGTTTTAGAGTTACTGACAAACTAAAATGGGTGCAAAGGAAGAAATTATTAAGGCCAGATTAGTAGATTATCATTGAGAAACTACTAATGTGATGCATTGTGTGTGAAATGTGTAGCTATATTCAAAGAAATTTGATATGATCTGTGTTCAAAGGAAATTCTGCATTTATAAGCAAATGTGACCATTTAAATTACTGTGAAATGTGTGATGGCAAACTATATAACAGATTATAAAAGGGATTAAAAATTGTCCTAGAGGTTTAAGTGAGCTTCCAAACATCTGTCAAATATTGCAGTGAGTTAGGTTAAAGCCTGACTATCTTCATAGTGAGTGAGAGTGAGGCTAAAGAGGTCAAAGGTGACTGGATTAGCCTGCTTTAAAGATTGTCAACTCGATGCTAATCTCAGCCAGTCCACTTTTCTAATTGCCAGTCTCTAAACTTTTGACCTTCCTCCCAGCTTCTATCCTGTTTACTTATCTCTTAAGCCAACAAGCGTCACATCCTAATCTTTACTTTACCCTCAACTTAACAGAGATTACATTCAAAGATATTATCTAGTCCCTCTTTCAGTCCAGTTACCTGTTGGCATAATTTCACTCAGTTTAAGGTAGATTAGAGATTTATCTCACCTCCTCTCCTGTGCCCTGCATTACTTCGAGAGGAATAGCATAGATCTTGTTGTGCATCTCCACTGATCTCCTCTTCCCAGAGCGAATTTTGACCAACAGAACTCTGAAGTTGGTTCCTCCTAAATCCAAAGCCAGAAAATCACCATTCTCTGGGCACACAGATGAAAAAAAAGAGGAAAGCATAAATAACCAGGTGCCAAAACATTAAACCTTATGAGGAAATGACTCAGTAGGTGAAAACCTGAGGCTATAATCTTGTTAAACAGACTTACTCAAATCTTTATCCTATGGAAATATGTTTAACATACCATGTATACAGTTGTATAGTAGTTTATACAGTTGTTTGGTTATGTGTATGTTGCCATGTAATGACAGAGTTGTAGTTATTTTGTTAAAAAAAAGATCTGTTGAATAATTGACAAAGAAAAAAAACTGCTGTAAAAGTTGCAAAAGAAAAAGAAAAAAGTGGGCGATGGTGATGCCACGTGGCAGCTGCTCTTTCTTCCTACTAGATGTTCAGTCAAACTATCAGGTTACATATTTTCATATGTTGAAACGTGTGTGTGTTTTACCTGTGCCGTCAGGAGTGCTTCGTACAAAGGTTGGCAGCATTTTGACAGTGGCAATGTCCTGAGTACTCTTTGAAAGGCCATTTTGGATCTCTGTCGTCATTCTCTTCTTCACCTGGAGAAATGAACATTATATTGTCATTGTTATCTAAATGCTGCACTAACCCATGGTGATACAATAAACACTGCAGCATCTCTTCTCACCTCCAGCAGCTGCTCAGTTGTCAGGGAAAACTCAGAAAGTATTTGGGCAATTTGTCGTGATTGTTCGGCGAGTCTGTAGGCCACAGCGGTCACCATGGCGGCACCCTTTCCACTGCCGCTCTCCGAGAGGAGGAATCGAACGTCGCAGTCTGGAACCAAACGTCTGACTGTCTTATGAAGACGACGAGAATATCTGAAACAGATATACAAATCTGCTCAACTCCGCACATTTTTAATACGATATGTGGCCTTCTGTAGTCACGATCAGACAAAGAGGATAGGTGCAATGAACCCCCGAATGTCTGATAGCAATTCAGTTAAAAAACTAAAGAGCGAGAGACCATTTAAATAAATAAAAGCCCCAAATCTTGTTTTTAAACTTAACAACACTCACTGTGGGTGCATCTTGTAGAGAGAGCCATCGATGCCAACAGTGGTTCGAAGACGTTGCACCCCTTTGTTCTCCTTCAGCCTCATCAGGATGCCAGCCAGTGTAGCAGCGACCAGGTTGGCAGAGCGGAAAGACACAATGGCACAGACCTGAGGGAAGACAGGCAGCAATGGGAAGAAATTCATCAAGGAACACATCCAAATTTGTTATGTTATGTGTTGAATGCATATGTGTGCATATCTTAAATAATTCACCAGCCCTCAGATGTACCAAAACACAACCGCAACGGCACTCTTGTGCAAGGGTGTATGCTACATAGTCTCCTTCCATTTATATAATCTAATTAAATATACAATTTATTCCTCTAGGATTAAAACATGGACTAATAGTGGGGTTTTTTTTCCCCCAGTAACAATACACACATGTTGCACAGCGATGCAGTCATCCGCTGATGGCTCCAAACCAAGTTTGCTCAAAATCTCTCTGGCCTTGGTTAGCCCTTCCTTACTCCTAAACAAAAAAAAAAAAGACACGGAAACAAAAACATGATTACAATTTCATTTGAAATTATTCAGCTTTGTCTCTACTTGATTAAAGACTGTGGTCTGACTTACTTCTCTATGGCGGAGATGTGCTTTGTCTCAATCTTCCCTTTAGTGAGCAGCTCAGGGGTGATCCTTCCCTCAAATAGCAAGCCTTCTCTGGCCATCTTCACCAGGATGAGACGAACCAGCTCCCCCATGTACATCCCACTGACCATCTTTTCAAATCTACAGCACAGAAAAGAATCTTCAGCTTGTGATTCGGATACAGGTCGCTACCCTGTGCTTTTCCCAACGAATAGCTGTTAGGCAGCTCATGTTATTCTGGTAGCCATTAGGATATTCTGCATTTTTGTTGCAGCTTAGGTCTTCATTTTAACTAAAATATGAGCAAAGCTGTAATATTTTTGGTCTGACGTACAGCTGCTGGCCCGGGTTGAGAGAGCCTCTGTCTATTTCCCTGTCAAACTCTGTCCTGATGTCTTCCAGCCTGCCGTCGTCTCCGAAGGCTCCCCACTCAGTGTTGACGCACATCCTGCCCTCGTCTCCCTCCACCAGGTCAATGTGACGCAGCTCCTCCATGTAGCATGCATTAGTACCTGTACCTAAAAAACACAGAAATATACATGGTTACAGTTAAATCTATTTGACATAACCTGACTACAATTATCCCCTTGCCTTTTTTTTGTTCCATATATGTATCTAATTTCTATTGACAGTAAATGCGCAGTACCAATGATAATGCCGACTTCACAGCGCTGGTCATCAAAGCCACAGGTCATCATTGTTCCCACAGTGTCATTTACCACTGCCATAATGTCAGCCTCGTAGTCCTGAAAAATATAAAAGCCAAAATGTGTATTTGTGTCATACTCCATCCCAGTTTTAATGCAATTAACTAAAGTGTGGTACCAAGGAGGGTAGAAGACGACACTCACCCCTCGTTTCTTGATAGCTTTGCTAAGCAACTGGACCACATCCATCCCCTCTACTCCACTGGCCTTGAAACGCTTAGTCCACGTTATCAGATAGCCCTGGTGGCAACCAAAAAAAAAAAACAGAGGAGAAACAAGAGATTGAATTCTGAGTTTAGTCTTTGCTTTATTGGGCTGAGTCTGGCAAACACAACTGTGAGGATTCATCATGTAACAAGAGTGAAGTGTAGTTTGTTCGATGTGTAGCTTACCTCATCCAGTTTGGTCTGTTGGCAGGGAAAGGAGAAGGTGAAACCAACCGGGAGTTTCTTGTCTTTGATGCTGTGTTTTTCCATGAAGTCACCGAGACACTCCGCCACATGGTCGAACAGCTGGAACAGAGGAAGAAGTTATCTCAAGTGGAGGTCAGAACGAACCGCTTCCATGTGTTTATTTCACTATAAACCTACTCTCGTTCCAGTGCCGTGAATAATGTCCTCTGGCGTGTCGTAGATTTCACTCTCCATCTGAACAGTCTGTTTCTTCTCATGGCTCACTTTGACACGGAGGATCCTGAAGTTACTGCCTCCCAAATCAAGTGCAATGAAGTCTCCTTTCTCTGTTGTGACAGAAACAGTTGGAATTTGGAAAGGGGAAAGAGCAGAAATGTCAATTCAATTCAGTTTAATTCAGGTTTATTTATAATAGCACCAATTCACAACAAATTGCCTCAATGAGCTTTACGCCGTAAAGTAAAGACCCTATAGTGTTGGAGAAATCCTTAATAATCAAGAGACCCCCAATGAGCAAGCACTTTGCAACAGTGAGAAGGAAAATCTCCCTTTTAAACAGAAGAGGTGAGTCAACGCATTTAGGTGAACATAACTCAGTAATGTTTAAAGCAAATATCATTTATTTGGTGAAAGATATCAGCATTAGCGTTTGGGACTTCTTCCAAAAAAAAGAGTTGAATGTGCCTTGCATCATTGTATGAAATGCCTTTTCAGTATGAATAATTTCTGTTAGCTTAGTAAACAAATACAGCCCACAGATATGTCCCACAGTGCGTGACCTCTAGTGAAGATGAGGTAAAGATAAAGCTAGTTCAGTGAGCCTTTTAGCAGATTTATGTCATGTCTTTGGGCAAAAACTCTCATCTATTGACTGATCCAAATATACATGTATATCCAAATTATGCGTTTATGTTTCTTCATGTGTGCGAATAGCTCAGGTTTGCTTTGCTCTATTCTGTCCTGCTATAGCTTCCTGAATATTCATTGGTTAATGATTACCACCACCAGGGGCATTATGATCAAGGACATGCATTTAAAAGGTCAGCAGCTCATGAGAGATGTTTTTCATGGGTAAATTAAACTATTATACAGCAGGGGAAAGCAGTAAACCTAGAGATAAACCAACCCAAACCAAACATTAAACCTAATCCTAACTCTTATACTTGCCACTGAAAAACTTTAAAGTCCAGCGTGTATATTTAGCTCATGTTCTTATTTAGCTGAATACTGGGACAGTAGATTATTTGGTCTATTTGAATAAGGAACATAATTGTTTTTATAGCTTTCGGACTAGATTAAGTGCAGCAATAATAGCTGCTTCATCATGACTTGTTCAAATTCAAAGCAGGCTGACCTTTGATAAAACTGTTTCATCACATTAGGTCTGCTCCTGTCTTTTCCTTCCCTAACTCTTACTCCCTGGCACTCCACTACAAACAAATCAAGCTGTAACTCTAGAAAGTACAAAACAGAGACCACGTTGCAACGGGGTCACTCCAGCAGTGAAGCCAATGAGTTCTCAGACTACATCCCTCTTTGAAAAAAAATTTTTTTTTTCACAACAGATAAAGTTACATCATGTGGAGACCTAAAAGTACATAAATCATGCAAAAAAGGGCTGTGGGACAGGCATGTGGCAAGGGACTAACTTGGCTTTGATTTTGAGCTCAACTACACACCTGTAAAAATTTTTTTTAACTTAATCTTACATGATTGAAACACTGTCACTAACTAAAAATGTTAATGGAACTATTTGATGCGCCATTTAATTATCACAGCTGAGTCAACCTGAGCTGGACCAGATTAAAAAAAAAACAAAATAAAAATAAAAAAAACTAATTGAAGTAACATTTATTTTCTTACACTACATGTACTGCATTTTTTTCCACAGCTGTTCAGTGATATATGTGCACATTCTAAAAAAAGCAGATGATGAAACAGCCTTGCAACAGACTGGTGACCTAGGATGTCCCCAGCCTTTCACCCTACGACAGCTGGGATATGCGCCAGACCCCCAACAACCCTGAATTGATAAGTGGGAAAAAAATGGATGCAAGGACGAAATACTGAGCAGTGGCTTGCTGTAGAAATTAGGTCACTTACCACCGCACATCAAGCTGCCCTTACCGGTGACTCTCTTTAAATACATGGACTAAAATTCCTGTCTCTGTGGCTCTGAGTTAACTATACTAAAAGAAACATTTAATTATGAATTAATACAGGTAGAAAACAGTGCAACAAATCAATTAACCCTGAACTATTACACCTCATCTGCAGGTGCAACAGTAAGCCATTTAAAACAAAGGTGTGAATTAATTTACATAACACTGTTATGTAATTCTAATCGATTACATGTACATTTCTGTAATTTTAGGACTGACTTTCACAATCACTGTCTTCTCCAACAATGGCAGCAGGATTAGTGCTAATCTCTGATTTGTGTGTAAAGTGTGTGAGGACTCACAGCTCCTACACTGTAGACTAAAGAAGACTTGTTGCAAACTAGAAATTTTGTGTTCCTTCAAAGAGCTTTGCTGTCATTAATGACATAAGTAATAAATTCTGTCCTTTCATTGGACGGACGGTCCAGGAAGTAGAGCATGTAAAAGATAAGAAAAAAAACTCTGACTCACTTTCAAGTGAAGGGCAGAGTGACTGTGGCAAAGCAGGGTTAGACAGCAATGACATAACAACTGGGAGAAAAGGGATTTGACGCACAGCATTGATACTAAAGCAGCTCGAATATCTCTGTGAACAAATGACTAGACAAGAATACTTAATACAGGCAACAGCACCCCCGCATGATGCGCTCTCTGCAAAACACTGTATCCCATGAGGGTTTTCTCTGTAAATCACTGGCTTCCATCATAAAAACATCATTTCTGGAACCCCAACTCCATGGTCTGTGTTTCTGGATCGAAGCAGCAAACCTCTGTGCTTTTCTACACTCTCTTTGTTTTCTTCCACAAACCAAAAGTAAAGAAATATGATCTATATAAGCACAAAATATACGTTCAGATGCACTAACCTGATCCATCAGGGATTGACCGCACAAATGTTGGCAGCATCTTCAGTGTTGCAGTGGCATTAGTATCCCGACCCAGCCCTGTGACCAGCTCCTTGCGAAACCGCTGCGTGATGTCCAGTAACGTCTCATCAGAGAAACGCATGGAGTACAAGTATTTATCGATCTGAGAATAAAAATCAGAACAAACAAAACACACTTATTTCATTTTGCTCTAAATAATTAATCATCCGTCTGTAACAAAAATACTTTTAATCTGGATTTTGCTCACATGAATGCATACCGCACACACAAAAATACACACTCACTAATGACTACACGAGAAGACTGTAAATATGACTAACCACCCACTTCATAATGACTGCACTCATCCATGAAGATAATGGATTTCAATATCATAAAATGCTGGTAATGACCTACAGCTACATAATTTTTATATTGCTTTATTGCAAAATAATCACATTAATTTCTCTGACTGGAACCATTGCAATGTGATCACATTGCACAGTCTGCAACAGCATCACTTTTGTGACACAGGGAAACTGGGAAGTGCAGGGTGTGTCCTGGCAAAAGCCAATACTGCTCCTTGTGGTTTTATTGCTTGAAGGACAGTGATAAGGCTAATTAGGAGAATTCATGCAGACATTATTCTGGCCAGGAACAGGAGCCAGAAAGGTGTGCCATAAACCAAATACCATCTGGTCTTGAAATTATAAAGTCTGCCTGTTGAAACTTCCCACTTTAGCAACTGTACACAAATGTTGAACTGTTTGACCCTTCAGGAACAGCATGCTAATCTGATGAAGTCCAGTGTTGCATCAAACACTGTGACGAAGCAAAGAGATGCTTTTATGGTTTGAGAAACCAAAAGCAGCGTATATTTACATACAATTGTGATTAAAAATCACATTCATGTTGGCATGATTTGTAAAGAGCAGGATTAGCTCTCATCAGTAGGCCTAATGGATGGTTGTTATCACACAGACATGGCACATAATCAAGCTCAGCCTGTCCATCAACATGCTGCCCCATGAATAGCACCAAAGAAATGTGCCAAAAACCAGAGTTCCTCCATTAGCCACACAAGCTGGCTCCAAGAACAAGTCAGCTCCCATTGACTCCATGTTAAAACCGACAATTAATATAGTCTTCGGTGTGGCAGAAGACAATATTGCTGGAGTTAGCCATTAACTATGGAGGTGGCCATAAATCACAAAGTCTGAAACCAATGGGTGGCTTACAACAAAAATGGACAACACACCCATCTTTGAGTTGGTTCTTATATTCTCACCAGTGTCACATTTTTGTCATGATGACACACACACAATAAAAAAAAAAACCAATACTAGTTATGCTACTGTAGCTGGTAATTATTCACACAGCTTGTTTGTACAGTGATGTCAATGTGATATCTTACTGGCATCAGAAATTGTGAAGTCCCACAGGAATAATCACAGAGGAATGCTGTAACTTTCTCTTTTAGGAGTGTTATATTACCTGTATTTCCCTTATTACATAACAATGACAGTTTGCTGTGAAACAGGAAAAAGCCTGCTTGCCACTGAAATGGATGTTATCCCAGTTTATATCATATAAAACGTGTATCATGAAACTAAAGTGTAATCGGCAGACATTTAGCTTTCTTACCAAATAGATTTCTTTACAAAATAAAATATGCAATACAATTAAAGGGAATAGCCACTGTAAACTGATGGGAGATTCTGGATACTGTAAATGGTTAGTCTGGGTTATCACGTAGATCTGAACGACCGCTATCTGTTGTTTCACCCTGCAGCCAAGAAGCTTAGAGCCAAGTGTTAGGATAACCACATACATGACAACAGCACTATCTACAGTAACTGTTAAGTACTCTAAGTGAGGCGTTACATTCATCATATGGGGCCTAAATGTGGAGCATGTGGGGTGAAAGCTCATTAACTGCGCAACCTCTTGTCAGGCAGGATGCCACAGCTGAGTAAATGTAACCTGTAACCCGAATAAACTTAGTACACAGGCACAAGAAACTTGTTGGCTAACACTACAAACAAGTCCACACCTGTGCTGGGCTGTATTTTACACTTAAGTCTAGTCAGCAGTTTTGCTTACATGAAAGGACAGTTTAACAGCAGTGACATGTTGGTGCTTGACAAAACTCTCCCCTCATAACTCTGCAGTGTTCCCTCAGCATCTTTTATTTAATATATAGCGTGAACACACACAACAAATTTCTTTTTCTTTCAAACAAAGTTTCTTCAAATATCTTTATTCTTTAAGGCTGAAATAAATTTTTTTTTTTAAAAACCAAAAAGTTGCATTTTTAGGTGTCATTGCATTTGGTTTGAGCTCAGACATGCAACATGGAGAAATGAAAGCAGATCTGAGACAAAGCAACTCGACCACAAGGTCAAAATTTCTGTTACTGTGAATAGTTTGGTGAGTCATTCATATGACCTCCATAAGCAATGAAGTTAAACATCAAGAATTGTTTTCAACCTCTTTTCACCTTCAAGCTTGTCACTTAGCTTGTTGGGGCTGTGTCTTGTTTACAGTCATCTTTAGGAAAGGACGGCTGACTTATGTTTCAGAGCTTTGTAAATGCAGTGACCAGCAGGGTGTCGAAGTTCATGGAAGAAATTCTCTCCATTTGTTAAGCATGGAGTAGAATGATCAATGTTTGGACATTTCTCCAGTAAAAAAAGTTAAAAAAATAAAATAAAATAAAAAAAAGCAAGCTAAAGTTATAAAAGTTACAGCTTTTTTACCACAAATTCCATGACAGACTAACTTAAGAGGGACAAGCTAAAGATTTTGGGATGGCTCTAATGGTCCACCAACCCAAAAAATAAGGACCACAGAGAATGGATGCAACAAGACAGCCCCAAAATCTTACTGAACTAGAAGCCTTTAGAAGGAAGCATGGGAAAGCTTCCAAACAAGAGATGAAAGACTTCACTGCTACAAAAGGCCTAAGAAGGTTCATGCAGGGGGTCAAACCTCCAAATTAGCTTTAGACTGTTTTCCTTTTCTTGTTACTGTGATGGAAATCTATTTGTAATCTTGCTTAAAATATTGTGAAAATGTGCAGCCTTTAACTTTACACCCAATGCTGGAAGTCAGTTCATCTTTTACCATGAATATATGTGTGTACTCCACATGCCCTAAACTCCATTGATTATCAATACTCATTCAGCTGATTTGTGCTGTTTCTTTTGGTTCATTGTATCTAACCCTTCATCTTAGCTTTGAGCATCATATTTCAGCAGAACATGAATAACTGCTGAAAGGCTATGTGGCACTTTTTAATAATGAAAACTGTGCGGGCCAACTTGCTCTCCAATAGAGTGACTCTTGCCATAAAATAGAAGCTATTTTCACCAAATTATCTTTCATCCATTGGTCAGCTTGTTAACGTGTCCATAAAAATGCAATAAGCTGGTATTTGGAGTCTGCGTTCTGTGAATTAAGAATGAAAGCATTTCTTTATTTAGTGCAGCTCATGTGCACCACACTGTCAGCTGATGTAAACAGATCCATTCAGGTTTGCAGCTCTGAGCTATTTAATCTGCCAACTTGCTGCCAGCCCAGCTAGTGTACCCACCCAGTGCTGCTCTGAATGCTTATATCTGTCCTATCATCACAGCATCTCCTCCTGTTCTGGTTTCTACGTTTTCAAAGAGCAAAACATTTGCATAAGCATTCATACAAAATGTTTTTTAAGTGGTTTCAAATTATGTTCTTCACCACCTGGCCTTACTGTAAGTTTGCAGTTTGCTCATTTAAAACAATCTGCTCCCACTTAGCTAAGTGAATAAGAAAGGATTCTTGGGTCTACTTAAATAACAATGTGTTCTCAGCTGTCCTGCTTGGTCCTTGGTTACAAAGAGGATTAGTGCTTCACACTGACCTAACAAAAATCCCCCAAAAACCAGACTGAAATTTACCAATTCAGGTCTTTCCAAAGGAAAGAAACGCCATCTTCAACTCAGCGATCTGCAGCACAAAATCACATCTAAGCACTTTATCACAGCGGGGCAGTATTTGATATGATATTGTTCATGAATAAAATATATATACACTTCTGTTTGTAGAGAAAATACTACACATGGTGACTACGAATCTTTCATTTTCTTAGTTGTGTAATCTCATCTGGTGAGAGGACACAAGAGGCGTGAGTTTGTAAAGCTTCCTGCGACACCACCCAGAGGTTGAGGCAAGTTTCAGGAATAGGTCACACTATTGTTCCCTCCCTCCTTCTCATTCTCCCTTTTGTTTGCATTCCTCTTCTCAACAATGCCACGAGGTGGCTCGAGGAAGCACTGAAACCTGACTCCACTGTGTGTGTGTGTGTGTGTATGTGTGCACGCGCATGAAACTTTGCACACAGAGCCTCACCATGTGGAAAAATACTGTCCTCTATACCCCCAGCACCTCCCGCAGCTTCCCTTATTCCACCCCATGTGCACCAATATACTCGCACGATATGCTTTGGATGCCCTAGCAGGCCACAATGCACAGGTCACTGTACAGTCAAGGACATGGTGGTGAATTGAGTGGACTGGAGAGACACTCAGCTGACTGACCCTCTTTAGCAACCACAGGTCATCTAGAAACTCATTATTGATTAGATTGTTTGTACACTTTTAATTATAGCTGTTCAAATATTGAACTGTATGTTTCACAATTTCACAACTAGAGAAGCCTGGCAAGTACTACACAAACCCTGCTCTTTGAAAAGCTACAAAATATTTGGCATCGTATGTCTGTGTATGTGTGTGTGTGTGTGTGTGTGTGTATGTGGGTGTAAGCCTTCTCCTCCTGCTGTCACCTATGGTCACATGGTTCAAAGCTGGCCTATTTTAGGGAAGCAGGGAGAGGAAGAGAGCAGGAGTAAAGCGGGAGGGAGATGTGTTGTATTACATCAGATCCTGGCTGCTGATTAATGTCTTTTACCTTTACAGACTGTGCTCTTGAGTTTTGCACAGCACAGCAGGCACAACTGGAGATGACAGGGTCTGGGGGTGAATGGCCCGCACAGTTTAGACCGGCTCAGGAAGAGAAAGTAAAAATGGAGGAAGGATGTGTGGCAACTTTTTTTTCTCTCTGCCACATTTGCACAGAAAAAGGACAAGCAGCTGAATCTGCAGCTTATCTGTGACATCATCTGCGAGCAACCTAAAAGGGACACCGTGCTGTGTGTGAATTAAGCAATTAAGAAATGCCAATTTCAATTTTAGACATGAAGACTAACAAAGATGGCTACAACACAAGTTGGTCTGTCAGTACTTTAACCACCTCTGATTCTGTTTTACATGATGAGGCCACAAGTCTGTCTGGTAACTGTGGCAACAACATCCTATTGTATATTTAATCAAGAGGTGCTGGAAAATTAAAGGAAAAGACCAACTTTTTGATTACGCACATGTGCACACGCACACACTCTGCATCTGGTCCTGATGGACACCTTCCAGGTGTTCACATTATATCACTCATCTTTTAAGTTTAGTTACTGTTTAGACCCAAAGGGAGCATCCCCCCCCATTTTTATTACTTTTATGCCTCATTCTTTTTGCTGAGACACACATTTATGTTACAGAGTAAAGACTTTTACAAAGGCAGGTAATACGGACATGTCCTGCTCTGTCGGGCTCCACTGAGCGAAATGAAAGTGTAAGCATCATTTTAACGAGAGCATAAGAGAAACTCGGTGACCCATGAAATAACCTTCCACACTCATGTTAACTTCTACCCTCATCCCTCTGCTCATTTCATCCACTCACTTCCTCTCTCTTGCGCTTTGCCACACCCCTCAGATCTTACATCACGGCAAAACCAGTCATATTGGGACTACCCTTTACTACGCACACGAACATCCCCCTGTGCAGTTTGTCACGTCTCACTAGGCCACGATTATTCTCATTAATTAAAAACACACGTCCGTGATAATGACGCGGGTGCATCAAATCTGTTCTCGCGACAGGATGAATGTTTCATTCACTTCCTTGAAGAGCTGGATCAGATACCAACGGATCCGCACCGCAGTGGAAAAGGTCACTCTGAAAAGTTATGATGGAGACAGCACGGTAAACTCAGTGGCCTCTCTCATCTTTTATAAACTCTGCTCCTTCTTCACATCATTCTCCATTTTTCTCTCTTCTTCATGTCCTTCTCTCTCACACAAACAGAATCAAAAATGGAGGCAGAAGAAACAGAAAGCACTCACCTTTTTAACCTGGTCATCCTTGAGCTCAGTGAAGTAATAGGCGAGTAGCTGGGCCGCAATCATTCTGGTCCTTGTTCTGGCTCTCTCACACACTCATACAGACTCACTCAAACACACTATCTTTCTCTCACACACGTTAAGCTACAAATGGATTTAAAAAAAAAAATCCCCCAAAGACAAGAAGATAAAACAAAGTAAACTCAGACTCTTCTCTCGCACACCGCAAGAAGATATAAAGATATCCTGAGTCCAATCCACTGTGGTTTAAAATAGCCAAAGCTCCTTCATGTGTGGCTAAGACGTTGCAGCGCTTCCTTCTCTGTGCATGTGAGTGAAGCCAGGAAGCATGAGTGATACAGCAAGTCCGGCTGCAGGAGGCAAAGCGAGAGAGAGAGGGGGAGACAGAGAGAGGGAGGCGGGGACGGCCACAGCATGGGCCCCGCCTACTGTCTGCGAGCTTATTGGCTAGACAGGGCGAGTGCTATATCCTCTTTCCTGTAATTGGCTGGTCTGCTGATACCTTGGAGGCAAACTCAGTGATGGAGGAAGAAGAGGGAGGGGATGCGGAATTACGAGCAGAGAGAAACGAGGATTTGGGCTTTACTGCTTCAAGGAAGTAGTAAAGTTACAGACTGTTGAGCCTGTGTTAGTGAGGGAATGAGTCACCCAATTGTGATATTACTCAGACTGCTATGAGGTTTTATTTTAGTCATTGCTGTCGGCTAGCTGTGAGGAAATTCAAGGAAAACCTATGATCTTTGCTTTTCTAAGCTTTAGCTCAGGGACATATTAGGAAGATGAGGGCATTACAATGGAAATGTTTCCTGTGGGCAGGGAGTAGATGGAGACTCCTACAAGGGTAAATCAGAGATGGGAAAACATTTATTTTTTCTCTACAGGGCCATACTGACTACATTAAGGGTCACACATCAAATAACTGAACTAAAAAGGGGTACAAGCTGAAATGAATCTGCCTTAAAAAAAGAAGTGAATTCTGCTTCACTTTAGATTAAAGTGAACCAGCTTAATTGTTTCAAATATATATATATATATATATATTTGTACCATATGACCCCAAGTTAATGATCTTTTTGCCTTCCTGCCCTTAGTTAAAACATCTCTATTGTTCTACAGTTCCTTTGTTCTACTCACAATGGGGGTTTCTGTTTTCTGACCCACCTCCCCCATGGGCGAGGATATTTGTTCTGTGTGACCGAGCAATAAGCTGGATGTTTGTGATGCAGATACGTGTGATGTGATGCTTTAGCTTGTTTTTGTTTGACTTTCTACCCCTTAAAAATGCTGAGTAACACAACAGAAGGACACACACACCTGCCGCTCCTTTTGTTCACTACACCTGCTTGGCCATAATTTAAGTAAAATGAAGGCCATTCATTCACTCTACCCTCTTTCTCAAGTCACTCCTCAGACTGCCACTTTCTTTCCTTTCAAACAGCTGTGACATTGTCACTGCAGCAACAACAACTGCCTGTTGTCTGGAGAACATCGACAGACACGGGAACTGTAATCTTTTGTATAGCCAGTGAGTTGGATGTGCAGTAATTTTACCTTAACTCCTTTTCCTTAAGGTAGCAATGAGGTCCAAATTCTCAAGTGTTCTTACAAGAATCCCAGAAAAGTTTTTAAAGAAAGTGGAAACTGGTTCTAATTTGAACTGCCTTCCAGTGTATAGACAATAAAAGAAAAGAAAATAGTTTTTTTTCAATTGTTTTATGGCATTTTTGCTTTTTAAAGGCAGAAAACAACAGAGACATGAATCGGTAATGTTAATAGAAACTCCTTTTTGCCCTTTACAACACACAGCATCTGTAAAATTCATTCCAGATTCCAGTAGTGGTCTTCTTTGTTGTTGTATCCATCTGTCTCTACAGCTTTTGAATTCCTCATTCCTCAGGGTATAGTTGACAGCCTGACTGCCAGCCTGCCCTGTCTTGTTGTACTCATGTCTGCACTTAACAGTAGAGAGAGTTGTGCTGTTTAAACAAAAAATAAATCGCCTTGTTTGCATTGTATACATGACTCATGTGCATATCGAATTTGTCTATGTGAGACTGGTGAACACTGGAGAGAGATGATGTGAAAACAATAAATTTAGTTAACTTTACTCTCAATATTTTAGACATTAATATGGTTTCTTTGATGAAACTTGAGCTTGAGGTCAATTCTCTTTGTTAAAATCATTATATTAGTGCAATAAAGTGCATCACTTACTTGGGAAATATGTTCAGATACCATCAAAATAAGTACCTTATCTAGCAACGTGCTACATCAAACATAAAGCAGCCAGAGTAGCAGAATTGTGTGGCAGTTATTTAAGTCTTTAGCCTGCATAAATCATAACACTGTTAGGTCTGTCATTGTAAACATTACAGGAACTGACCACATCGAGGCACTAAAGGTTATATTGTAGGTCAAAGCATACCAAACACGGAAGGATTAGCATACAGACCAGTTTCTTTACTTTCCAGGCACAAAGAACCCAGTCAGCAACGATGAAATCACTGTTATTTGTCAACTGACTGTAAATATAAATTTATTTTTAATTTTCAGTGTATAGTATTATGAAATTTTTGCAGATATAGACAGAATAGCACCTTTCTTCCTACTTATTTGAAATAGAGAAAAATTAAGATAGATTATTCACAAGCTTCACAACAAATTAGCAGCAAAAATAATTAATTAAAAAACTTAAACTTAAAGGAATATTTTTTTAGGATATTTTTAATACACGGGGTAAAGGATTCCAGCTTTAACAAACATTAAATTCTACTTTAGTGGTGTAAATTATTTAACAAATGTGCAATCAGTCAAATTATTTGGAACCAAATTATCTGATGTAAACCTGGAGTTTTTGGTGCTCCTAGACAGTCACCCGCTTTGCCCAGCTGGTTATACATTATAAATGCCAGTTAGCCACCTGGTTGCATGCTAAAACATATGACAGTGACATAAAGAACATGTACAATTTAGCATTAGCAGCACAGTAAATAACAACATATAATAGTTTCAAGCTCTATAGTTCAGGTTTGCCTAAACCTTGTGCCTTGTCTGCTCCTTCTTCACCCCATCATCCATTTCCACAATATGTTTGTCACCTCTTAAAACTTAGAGGTCTTTCAACTTCCCATGGATAAGTCAGTTACCTTAATGGAAAAATTCTCCCCACGATCCAGCAGAGCTGCTGTCCAACAGCTGTCATCACACTGATTTCTTGATGCATTGTGGCGTCTCATTCTTCCACGCTCTCTCCACTCCACTTCACACTTTGATTTATTGTATCTTCGAAGAGAACAACTCAGGCTGTGAAACTAAATGGAACGTTTGTTTTCCTAGATAAAAAATTCATATAGAAATTAAAACCGCAAGCGGTGATGATCGGGCCCTCGCCACCCGGCGCGCGTCCACCCGCACCTGGTTTCGAAGCATGGTGCGCTCAGTGACCTCTTGCTCGTTCTTTGAACAATGAATACATTTTCAGAGTTTTCTGCCTTTTCAGAGATCGTGTTTTTGGGTGTGTGACTTTTGATTTGTATTTTCCATTCTGGACAGTTATGCTGTATGTGTTGTTCTTTGCTACATGTGTAACATCTCTATGACTTGTGTCTTTTAGTTGCCACTGCTTTTGAATCAATGTGAATTCTTCTGTGAAGCTGTGTGACATGTTTGATGCACCATCTGACGTACCAGCACTGTGCTTATGAACAGTAACGGTCTTTTGCTGTTTGTTTATTAAGGTTGGTGAATAAAGTATATTTTCAGATTGTCCATCTTTCTTTCCAGAGCAGTAACAATTGTAGCATAGCTTGGTGGGTAAGCTACCTTGGAGTGTTATGAGTCCAACATTTGTCACAGTGTTATTGGAGGCCAAAGTAATGTTATCCCGAGTTAGTATCTGGTTTGATACCATGTGTCTAAGATTAGTGAAGCTGAGTACAAGGATTGCAGGTTATCTGAATGTAGAATCAGGAAATTAGATGTAATCCAGATTTATGTCTGTAAGACATTTGTGTAGTTGACCTAATTGATGTGTGTCATCTGGCTTCATGGATTGATTAAACTGATTATCATCTCCATAACAAAAAAATTGATGCAATGCTTTTTAATAATACTGTGTAAGGGAAGAACAGTAGAGATTTGAACAGTAATTTTGTGGGTAAATCATGAGTTATGTAAAATAGGAATAACTTTCAAATGATTATGTTTAGATATATTGAGTTGTATCATATGTTTTGTTCTTTGTTTGTGTTCTTTGTGTTCCCCTTTAGGCTACATAGAAAGTGTGTCAATGTTTAATTCGTTGACATTAATGAGTATTTTGTATTTTGTGATTAGTTAGAGGGCCAAATGCAAAGGTGAACTTCACAATAGGATTGTAAAAACTGAATGCGACAGGTGAAAGTGACTGACCTTGCAGACAGAGAGAGAAAGCATACATTCTGCCATGAAGAAACAGTTTATATGAAATGTAAGAAGTATTTTTGACTTCCTTGTGCTGTTTGAAATGGCATTATTAAATGTAGTAATTGAGTTTCATGTCCTTGGTGTTTGTTGTCTGTGATTAAAGAAATGTTGAAGTGGAAATGAGGGGATAATTAGGGAAACAGACAGGGAAGTCCTGCTTCAAAGGTGTAAATGTGTGTTTTTCACAGTAGTCTCAGGGAAATGCAAATTGGGCTTCTGCGAATATCCTGTTGATTGTTAGCATCAGGGAGGTCAGTGGCATGTGTGAACATTGGAAGGAAATGATGTTTTCTGAGGTTTTAGTGTATAAAGAAACATATTGATTGTAGTGATGTTTGTTTTTTAGATGGAGACTTTTACAGAATGAATATGATTTTGGGTTCACTATAGTGTTTGAGATGATTCTGATTGTTGATCCGTTTTGAAGATATTGTGTTTGGCCATATGTTCATCGACAATGTAGTCAGAATGGAGTCCTTATCTTATGTGCTGTCTGAAATCTGTTCAAACAAAGAAGACATGGAGCCTTAAAGGATAAACATGGGCTTGACATGCACAATTACACAGAAAATATCACTGTATGCTGCTGTGGTGCCACACACATATAAAAATATAGATATATGTATATGTGTGTGTGTGTGTATGCGGGCGATTGTGTTTCTTGTGTGTGTGGGCGTGGAAGAACGAGTGTTTTTAAAGTCAGCAAAGGTGTTTTATAGACCTTGTTGGGCTTTAATGGCAGTTGCATGGTGAGTGAGAGCATTGGGTTTTTTGTATATTCGTTGATATTCATTTTTTGGTGGGCTTTGTATGAGTTGGTTTGTTTGTGTTTGTGTGTGTTTGTGGGGGGGGTTGGTGAGGGGGGGATTTGTGGCTCAAGCAGATCGTTGCCTGGAGATGAACACACACAAACCTTTATAAAACAGTAGGTTTTTGTGCTATCTTGATCAAAGTTGAAATACACGGTAAAAAGCCTTCATTCTACAGCTTCATCATTTGTTCCAATCCAAACAGTACAAATCTAGGCAGGGCAAAAATTGTGTAATTTGTCTGTGTTCCAAATTTAATAGCTACAAACTCATTAGAGTTATAGCATTTTTGACAGCAAAAATGACAAATATAGTTTGTGTTCTTCACAGTTAGACCAAGTTTTTGTATGTACTCCAAAGAGTTCAGGAACAGCAGCTGATTAAATTGGGGTATTCTTTTTTTTAGTGATTTAGGAGTAGGCAGGTAAGGGGTTAATATGATGGGCCAAATGAGCTTCTGATGTTGCACATCATTGACAAATAAAGAACAAATACACCAACAACTGTATTCTTACTTGCGCAACGAGGAAAGAATCAGTCTCCTTCAATGTCAGTTTTCTTGCAGGTGTTTGAGTCCAGATTTTGACAGTAAAACGACGTTACATAATACTCAGTTTACAGCATGTAATAAAGAGCATTCTGGGTTGCTTACAATATATGATAAAACCATATTGTGGAATGTGTATACAATACATGGTGTACCTGACATATGGTAAAGTATATGTCTTATATGCATCTTATGTGTGTATGTGTATGTTTGTTATATGTTACATCTATACATCTATTTCTTGCAGGCTTCAAAAATAAAGCAGCAATGTAATGTAAACCTAGAAAAACAGAAGATATGATAATTGCAATCTAATCAGAAGAATGGTTACACAACAATTGTAACAGGCAATCAAAATGAATTTGAATGGCAAGAATGCAACACATTTTTCCTCAACATATAAAACAATATATATCTTTGATTTTCTGCAAAAATCAACTCAGGGAAAATATAAAAATGCAAATTGATGAAAATGTGCAATTTTTTCATGTAATAATTGCACTTCACAGTTTGAACAGAAGAACCCTGGTAAACCGCACAGTGTGTTCAGTTTCTCAGCCAAAAAAAGAGGTGTCAACCCAGTAGTGGACACACAGAATGACGTTGTCCCACACATTGACTTTTCATCTCAGAGACTTGTTGAGGATTTTCCTTTACTGTTCCCAAACTTTACAAATTCCCTTACATCAGTCATGAGACCTGTGTGAGAAACACATGCCCACATTCAGAAACTACTTCCTCCTGAAAAAACTGAAATTGCCAGTGATTTAAACTTTGGGCTCTAAACAAGTTCCCTGTATGTGTTACAGTGCTTATAACATGTTATGTCTTCCAAACCTGCCTGTGAAGTGTTCCTGTGTGATGCAGGTCACCTGTTTTCCAGTTTCATTGGGTCATTTTTGGGGTTAATGCAATTATAGTGAACTGCAAATCATATTTATTCTGTAAAAGTCTGTACCTAAAAGAAAGCATAACTACATTATATAAATTGTCTCTTTATAAACCGTACGTTGCTCAGAAAGGGGAAAATGCAAACCTTGACGTGGGAAAAAAAAGCCCAAAATAGTTATCAGTTTGTCTGTGAATTATAGCAGGTTTGACATTTTTTTAAATTTCTTCTGTGTAAGGCAAAGTGTCTGGCAAATAAATGTGATTAATAAAATCAAATGATTATATTTAAAGCTTCATACAAACTCATTCCCTTCATGGTGTTCTGACTTGAGTGGCTCCCGTGATGTTGACAATGAACAGGATATTCGTGGTACATCCAATTTGAATTTCACTGAGATTGGGCAAGGTAGTGTTAAACAGACATTGACACCTTTGAAGGAGGACTCCCCTGTCTCTTCTCCCTAATGAGGCTTTCATTTCCACTTGAAGATGTTTTCAATCACAGAGAACTGACACAAAGGACATGGAACTCAATTACTACATGTAATAATGCCATTTCAAACAGCAAATGGAAGTCAGGGCTAATTCTCACATTTCATTAGCCAGTTCACAAAGATAACAGAATAACATGAATGTCACTGTTAATTAATAGTCATTGATGAACAGAAGTTCACACAAAAGTCACACAAAGGACTAACCATCTTCAGCGAGTGCAGTTTTCCTATACTCAGAGCTGTTTAGTTTTGTTACATCAAATGCAAGTGGACAATGTGCAAAATACAGGTTCCCATGAATGGCTCCTTCATATGGCCTTCCTTATCATTGTTGTAGTCTGCATATTTCATTTAGCATTTAAACATTATAAAATACGTATTTGTCCCAATAACACATAACACCAAATATGTTGTTCAGGATTTCAGGATTCCTGCCTCCCTGCATGACAAAAGCACATCAGGTATCAAACTTCACACCTCTGGGAAGTTTGGGAGGCACCTCTCCCTATAAAAAGAACCCGTACCACAGATCTTTTACTCACAGTCCCACAGAGAAAACTGCATTCCTTGAGCTGAAAAAAAAACCAAATTCAAAATCCAAAACCTGGTGAGTAGTGTTTGATATATTTTGTTGTGTTTACATACTGTTTTATATATAAGTATATATATATATATATATAGTATATATCTTATAATGTATCTTTTACATTTTTCTTTTTCTCACCAACAGAGAACGTATTGAAAAATTGTTTTTCCCATTTCCTCTAAAACATGTTTATACTTTATTCATATCACTATGACAGGAAATACATTTCAAATGAACAAACTGAAAATTTACAAATCAATACATTTGACTTTTCCTATTCACAGAGATGGCGTTTTCTTCACCAAGTAAATATCCCAAAATGGACAACCCTGAAGCCAATGCCTTAAGGCAGGAATTTCAGCTGTTAGCTGTAAGTATACGCTGTAATTTTCCCCTTTTTGGTTGACTGCATGCTTTTCCCAATATCACAGTTGTGAAGGTGTAGGCCTGCTAACCATTTTCCATGTTCTACATTTCAATTGCCCCATTCCTTCCTCAAGTATCAGTGCCAGGACCAGCAGATGCAACGATCAGAGCTGTATGAAAAGGCACTGTCCCTCCATGACAGAGCTCTGTCATTGATTTTTCGGCAGATGCGATTGCTCCAAAAGGCAGAAAAAAGCAAGCAATTCATGCAAAAGCAGCTGGAAGACAAAGATCAACAACTGTCTGAGGCTAAACTACAAATAGAAGTGATGCAAGCATCACTTGCGTATGCAAAAGATGGTAAGAACAAATCGGTACTTACAAAAACAGTAATGAATAAAACGAAAATTGAATGCCTTTAACCAAAATTGTAATGTAATTTAAGGTAGACACAGTTCAGCAATATTAGTACTTATCATATAAGAAATGGTAATTATTTACAAAGCAAATATAATGGTTACTATACCTGTATGACTGCAAATTAACTTTGTTACAGTGTAATATACATAATCACTCAAAACATGACTTGTTTTTTTTTTGTATATGCCAATAGATGTCACTGATGCAGCTACGCAAACCGAGGACCCTTCAGAATAATATGTCAAATAAAATGTAAATTTTCAAATGCATTGTGTGTGTGACTAATTATTTGCTTTCATGAATGCTTTCGACGGATTTAAAGCATATGAGCAAGACAGTCTGTTAGGGTATCTGTGGCTCCCTGCTGGTGAAGACTGGGGCCTCAATGCACTAATTTCTGTGCCATGCTGTGATCCAGGCTTTCAACAACAGACACATCCTTTACATGGGACACTATTGTCTCAATTGACACGTCATTTAGCCACCCTTTGTACTAGAGGAAGTATTCCAGTATCAAACATTAAGGGAAGGGTTTCCACAGCCAATAATAACCAGCCTGCGTCACGTAGCCTTTTAGGATTATTGTGGTCCAGTCAGTGACATGAGTACCAGAATGAGTGAATCAATCAAAGGGGGAGGGTCTAAGCGTTCATCCATCCTTCTTACGGGATGGGAATCCACCAATTAAATGCTGCAAGCTAGAGCAGTAGGCATTTGATTGATGGATTTGCGTCAGGCCACTCCTCTAGACCTGGTTTGATGGGAGTGGATTGGTTCAATTCAATTAATCAGTTTTGGCCGGGAAAACTCAAACAGAGGTAACCGGTTCCGAGGCGCCGTCTTTGTTTTCAGAGACTGCCGGAGGAGGAGTAATTTTCCTTGTGCGACTTTACTTACTGTCTGGACGACTTAAATAGATTATTTTTTGAAAATTTCAGAGCAGCACTTAAATTTGGGTGAGTTCGGCTTTTCATTTCTTTCTTTCTTTAGTGATGGTTCTGTAGTTCGGTTGTCTTCTTGTATTTGAAATGCAATTTTTTCCCCCGTACAAAATAGTAAAAAAAGAAAACTGAACTGAGGAATCTGTGCTTGTAGTGACCCTGGTTGTGGTGTACATTGGAACAGAGGCTGCAGCTTTGAAATGGTTATTACTGACTTGTGGTGAAAGTGAGGCCGTTTGCTCATCTGTGAAGAAGGTTTGGCTGGAAGGTTGAACTTGCTGCTTTTTATCAGTTCATATCACAGATAAAGGACTGCAGAGTGCTTACTTCTCATCTTGCTCTAATCTCTGTCTGTGTACACGTCTGTGCAGCACACGGATGTGTCAGTAGTTTGGGCCTAAAATGTGATTTTAGTACGTGAAAGGGGAGCTGCTGTCCCACGTTTCTGCCCTTCGGCTTCTTACATACAGGAGGGATTTAAAAAGCACGGTGAAAAAGACAGGACCGTTATGGTGTTAACAATAGTGTTGGTTTAGTAAAGTGATGTAAATGAAAAATCACGTTTTGGCTTAGATTTAATTGTTTTATCCTGACCTTTACATGTGTCACACATGGTTAATGTGTGAGTGTACCTGTATGATAGATTTGAGAGTTTCTGTATTTCATGGATTAATGGATTTGAGTGTGCCTTGCATCAGCACAGCCACCGGTGCCATTAAATGTAACTAATGTACAACTAATGTAGTACTTGGTGGCACATACGGCACAGGACTCAAAAGTTCTGCATGGATCTGCTGGGAAAAGTGGAGGATAAAGCAGTTGGCTGAAACCCTGGGTGACATGTCACTGACTTATATTATCAGTGATTTTAAGCAAACCTTTAACCCTTATGGCCTCCTCAAATTTTGCACCCTCTGGTAGTGGGAAAAATGTACATGCACAAAAACGGCCATGAAATCCTCAAACATTCCTATATTGTTTTGCTTTTTCCCCCCATAAATCAGTCAGCTTCAGACCTACTCAAAAATACCCAGCATTAAATAATTTGCAGCATTTTAACCCTTTAAATGCCAGTTTATTTACATGATTTATTGATTAATCATTAAATAAACCCACAAAAAAAAAAAGCTGTAGAATGCTCTGAGTCATCGTGCAACTGCCATTAAAGGCCACAAGGTCTTTGCTGCCTTTAAAAAGACTCGTGGTTCTACGCCGGCACATGCACACATTCATGTTATTTTTGTGAACTAGCTAATGAAATGTGAGAAGTAGCCCTGACATCCATTTGCTGTTTTAAATGGTATTATTAAATGTAGTAATTGAGTTCCATGTCCTTTGTGTAAGTTCTTTGTGATTTAAAAAATCTTCAAGTGGAAATGAGGGGAGCATTAGGAAGAATAGACAGGGGAGTCGTCCTTCAAAGGTGTGAATGTGTGTTTAACACTACCCTGGCGTGTCTCAATGAAATGCAAATTGGATGGGCCGGGAATATCCTGTTCAGTGTCACCATGTGGGAAGTCATTGAAGTGACAACACCATGAAGGGAATGAGTTTGTATGAAGCTTTATATATAATCATTTGATGTTATTAGTCACATTTATCTGCCAGAGAAACTTTGCTTTATACAGAAGAGCGAAAAAATAGTCAAACCTGCTATAATTCACAGACAAACTGATAACTATTTTGGAATTTTTTTTGTTCAGGGCAAGGTTTGCATGTTCCCCTGTAAGAGCAACCTGAGGTTTAGAAAAAGAAACTTTATATACTGTAGTTATGTTTTTTTATAGGTACAGACTTTTACAGAATAAATATGATTTTCAGTTCACTATAATTGCATGAACCCCAAAAAAGACCTAATGAAAACTGGAAAACAGGTGACCGGCATCACACAGGAACACTTCACAGCAAAGTTTGGAAGACATAACATGCTATAAGCACTGTAACACATACAGGGAACTTGTTTAGAGGCAAAAGTTGAAATCACTGGCAATTTCAGTTTTTTCAGGAGGAAGTAGTTTCTGAATGGGGGCATGTGTTTATCACACAGGTGTCATGAGTGATGTAAGGGAGTTTGTAAGGTTTGGGGAAAGTAAAGGAAAATCCTCAACAGGTCTGTGAGATGAAAGGTGAATGTGTGGGACAACATGATTATGTGTGTCCAGTGCTGCGTTGACACCTGTTATTTTTGCTGAGAAACTGAATACACTGTCAAGTGTAGTAGGGTTCTTCTATTCCAACTGTGAAGTGCAATTATTACGTGAAAAACAAATATACAATATAATATATATTTGTATATATATATATATATATACAATATATATAAACAAAAATAGCAAGGTCAGTCTTTTTAACAGTCATGAGAGGAAATGAATTTTTTTTTTTGTTGTTGTTATGACAAATATATACCAATGGGTTATTGCTATCAGTGTTTACCAAACTGAATGCTGATGTTTTTAACTTTAATGTAGACTACGTACTAGGTATGAATTATTGGAGTATGGCAGAGTTTGGATCAATTTTTGTAAAACTTTGTCTGTTTTGCAGGATGCCACGTGGTAAGTCATATCGACGTTCACTGGCTATGCGAAAAAGAGCAGCAGAGAGGCTCCCTGTTTCTGTATGCTCTCTTCTGGATAAGGATGACGTCCCCACACGTATGTTACTTGTTCTGTTTTTGAATACTGTGCATTCAAATTGGTTCTGAGATTTCAAAGTGTCATGTCTGTCTTTCAAGTGCGTGGGAGTGGATACCGGTACCGTATAAGGCAATGGGACTTCTCTGTTTTCTCAGGAAAACCCCACAAACTCGTCATCCCGCCAGAGTCCCCAGACCGTAAGGTACGATGGCTGTTGAACAGTTTAAAAATATTACAGGAAGTAAATACGTGAAGCACAGTGTGATTAACATCCATAATGACATCATTTCTCAGTTGGTACTAGTTGTTGGGGACTCCCATCTGCGCCATTTTGCGGATGGATTTGTGGAATTGCCAGAGGGATGCCTGTCCTTTGCAATCAGCTCCACCCCTGGAGCGAGCGCTGCAGAGCTTGAGAAAGAGATCATCCATACTCAGCTGGATCGGACTCCTTCTCTTGTGATGCTAATCGCTCCCTCTAACAATTTGACTGCCAGCAGAACAATCACAGAGGCTGCAGCTGACTTCAGTCAGTATCTTGCCACAGTCTGTAGTCGCTGGCAGAAGGTATGCAAAAGTCATTTTTCTATCTATTTTGAAAATGTTCAGTTTCTGGAGGGTCTGTTTTGAAACTAACAGCATGTGATATTGTTTTTAGGTTGTTGTCCTGGACTTTCCGCCTCGCCTCACTGTCGATGTGGAACTGCAGAAACTTTTGAGCCAGGAGTACCATCGGGTTGCATCACGCATGGGTGTGTAAACCATAACTTCAAGATTTTCCATGAACTTCTAGGGGAATAAATCAGATGTGTTATCAAATGTTCTGCTAACCATAGTTATTGTTTTCCTGAAGGTGTCAAGTATTACTCAGTTGCTGAACATTTCCCGAGGAATCGGTTACAGTTGTGGGCTCGGGATGGCGTAAGTAACATAGCTTATGTGATTTATGGCAATGCAAAAATAAGCAAAAAACACTTCATATAAGGTGTTTTCGTATTGTCTCTTTTGCAGGTCCATCTGAGTGATATAGATGGGGGAATGGACATCCTTGGTGATCTGATATGGAATGTGTCATTCCTGCATGTTTCTGAGACAGCACCCACTCCAACCCTGCCCATGGTGTCTCAGAAGGCCCCCCCTGTCAGAAGGGTTACGCCAAAGCTGGTCGTGACGGGCCCCGAACCTCTGCCACGGCCTCCCCCTTCTGAGTGGACTCTTGTCAGACAGCGCAACAACGTGAGAACTACATTTAGTAAAAATGCTAGTCATGTTTATTATTTAACACATAATTAATCAAAGCCCACTGTTTTTCCGTACAAAAGAAGCGGCCCGGGAGCACTAGCCACTCTGCTGGGGACCCCAAGAGGAAGCTGCTTCAAGAGCAGCAGGTTTGTTAAATGTGCATTTCATTGTAGTTTAAGTAAAGTGTTTGGTTCATTATAATCAATAATGTCTTAATCCTGTCAGGGAGATACAGGTTTCTCCATCCCTCTGTGCCCTGTCCGCTTCAGCGCAGACATTTTGACTGAGATGGAAAAGGTGTCGCCATCAGACCTTGACTCTGATGAGTTCACTGACAGCTTTCCTACTGGAAAGAAGGTGAGTTCTTCAGCATCACATTAAAGTATGGAACTTATTTTAAAAGTTACAACTTTTATTATTCAGAATATTTATGTTGCTTTTTTTTTTTTCCCTTGTTAGGCGGCTCGTGTGAGGCGCCGAAAAGCTGTTGCCTCCAGGAGAAGCCAGCCAAAGCAGCAGGTTTGTCAAATTGTAACTGAAATAGAAATTTCAATGTTTTTGTGAGCCGTTGTAAAATGAAATGAATGAATAAAAATTTTCTCAGGTGGAGGCAGGAGCCAGTATTGTGGAGGTGAACATTGGATCACCTACCAGTCCTTCACCTGTGGTGGTGCCAGACCAGGTGTGTGCAGTTTCAATATTCTTAATGAACTCTAGAATTAACTCTCAATTGACTGTAATTCACCTTCAACAAGATACTGTATGTTCTGTGCTCATGTTTTGGAAGCACTGGTGACCTAAAAATAACAGCAGTTTCTGTATCTGCCCAGATGGATGTTGAGGTTGTGGGTGTGACACGTGGACCACCTACTAGTGCTATGGTGATCCTGGACACCGTGGAGGACCAGGTTGGTGTCTTTTCATATTAAATGTAGTATCACATGTCCCTGGCAGATACAAGAAGATGCTGTAAATTTAAGATTTCTTATCTGATATCTTTATCTAGGATGAGGTGGATTTTGTGGGAATGACACCTGCGTTGCCTGCCCTTGCTGTGGTAGAAGAATGTACACCAGGACTCTCCAAAGGTAGGGGAAATTCTAACCCCAGTCTTTGCATGTCTCCACAGGAAAAGCATGCATCATTTGCCAGTAGTGATGGTAAACATTCCAGTCCTGTTAGTAAGGGTGTGAGAGGGTCATTTCATCAGGGTCATCATAGATTTAAATATGGAGGAGTTCAATGTATGGCCATAAGTTTGGTTAGCTTAGCAAAGCACACAGTTGATAGTGCCTTTTCATGGCGGGCACAAGATCTGGACAGAGTTGTAGTTTTAGGTGACAACTTGTACACACATTTGAGAGATAAGGACATGATCAGCAACGCAGCCAGTCACCTGTGTGTTCCTGATTTGCCCAGAAATGCATGTATTGATGGGCAGCAGTTTGAGTTTGAGTTTGGAGATTTTGTGACTGGAGATGTTGACGTCTGTGAAGGTGAATTTATTGAGAGTGGTGTCTACAGTAGCCTAGAGAGTGGTCTGCAAAACATTTTTGCAGACTATGTCACATGTCTTCTGACAGTGTGTGGCAATACATGTGCAGTCATTTATCAAAATGAAAAGTATGCAATATTTGACTCTCATGCACGCAGTGCTGTGGGCATGGTCAGTGAAAAGGGCAGAAGTGTTGTGTTGTATTTTAGTTCACTGGAAGATGTGTTCAATCACATTTGCTGCCTGGCTACTGCCCTCAGTAAACACCAAAAGCCTTTTGAAATAGCAGGTGTTTGTGTCAGGCATGTCAAGGTCTCAGAAGGTGTTAGACCCACAGACAGTACAAGTGAGGAATCTGTGTGTGTTTCAGACCAGGATGAAAGTCCAGCTAAGAAGTTAAAACCTTATGATGTAGCTCAGCTTAATTCAGATGTTGAATTTGTTAGTGAAGTAGTGAGCAGCAATTTGGTGTTTAGTCCCATTCGTGAGCAGGCTTGTCAGGCTTTGTGCACACAGTTGAATGTGGAGTTTGAAAAGACTAGTGTACCAGTGTCTGCTCGTGTTGGTTTGTTAGGTGCCCCGTGCAAAAAGAGAGTATAGCCCCTGATGGGAACTGTTTCTTCAGAGCTATTTCTCAAGCTGTGAGTGGCACACAAAAGCATCATCGCAAACTAAGACTTGCCATTGTTAAAGAGTTGGACACGAATGCTGTAACATATAGCAACATTCTGAGACCTGAGTATTCATCTGTGTCAGAGTATATTGTGAAGTCTAAAATGAGAAATGTTAACAGCTGGGCTACAGAAGTCGAAATACAAGTAACTGCAGATTATTTAGGAGTGGACATATTTACATTTTATGATGGCCGTTGGCTAAAGTACAGTTGTAATGGTAAGATTTTTTCTAAAGACGGCATCTATTTAGAAAATTGCAATAGAAACCATTATGATACAGTGGTTTGTGTTCATGAACGTGAACTGGAGAGTTGTTATGGTTACTGTAAAACCAGTGCATTGGAAGTCAAAGGGTACAATACTAGATCTCATAGTAAGGATCATAGTACTTGTCTTTCTTCCAAACAAAGCAAGCAGGATGCTAAAGATCACACACAGGATCACACATTTTATGTTGATGCAGTACCATTGGATACAGATGCTCCTGATGAGGGCGTGAATGACAGTCGTGTGACTTTTAGCTTTAGTCCGCTCTCTAGTGAAGTTGCACAAACTTTATGCTGTAAATTTAATGTTGATTTTGAAAAGCAGGATATCAAAGTACCCTTTGTATGTGGGTATTTGGGTCGTGTTTGTAAAGCAAATAAGATTCTAAAGGATGGTAATAGTTTCTTTAGGGCATTATCTCAAGTAATCAGTGGTTCTGAGAAAAGCCATCGTAAGATGAGGCTTGCTATTGTTAAGTATATGGAGAATCATAGTAAAGATCACATGAAGTTTGTGGGAAATGAATACACTTCAGTGTCAGAGTATGTTGCAAAGTCACAGATGAAATATGTTGGGCATTGTGCTACTGACACAGAATTTCAGGCAGCAGCAAATGCTTTAGGATTAGACATATTTATCTGTAATGGTGAAAAATGGCAAAAATATAGCTGCATGAATACAGCTTTGGCAAATGAAGGCATATATTTAAAATGTGACAATGGCCATTTTGAACCAGTAATTTGTGTGCACCATCTTGATAAGAATATTTGTTCTGGGTTATGCAAAGAGACAAACTTGTCTGTACCACAGTACATATGCAGAAGAAAAACAAACAACCAAGCTCATGGTGCCTGTAACACCTCTAGTACAGTAGGCAAGCACTGTTTTTCAAAATATTTAAAAAAGAAACGATCTTTTCAAAATCAAAGTGCATACCAGGAAAATATGATCTATAGGGAAAAGGTTAAGGCAAAAAGCATTCAAAATTATCAAGAAAATGCACTGCATAGGCAGAAAGTAAAACAAAGTAGTATCACAAAATATAAACATAATGTGTCGCATAGAGAAAAGTTAAAGAGAATGAGCATTCGTAAATATAAACTAAATGTGCTTCAAAGAGAAAAATTAAAGGAAATAAGCATTAAGAAGTACAGATCTGATGAGCTGCACAGACAAAACGTAAAGAAATTGAGTATTAAGAAGTACAGATCTGATGAGCTGCACAGGCAAAACGTAAAAGCAGCAAGTACAAGAAAGTATCATGAAAATCCCAAACACAAAAGTCGCATTGTAGCAGGTGTCAATGCGAAAAGGAAAGAAAGGAAAGAAAAGGCCGAGCTGTTTGATGTTGTTATGAGTAATTTTTTGGATAAAGTTAAAGATGGGCCAGATTTTATTTGTTGTGTCTGCCATAGGTTGCTGTTTAGACATCAAGTGCTGCATTGTGACAGACACCATTATAACAAGAGTAAAGCTATTGCATTGATTGCTGATAAATGCTTAACTGAAGATTATTTACATAAATGTAATGAAGACTGTGTCAGCCCGTGTCACTGGTTGGATACAGCTAGAGGTAAACTGTGGATCTGTTATACGTGTCATTATAAGATTAACAAAGGTGAAGTCCCTCCTGAGTCTGTGACAAATAATTTAGAAGTTTATCCAATTCCACATGAACTAGCATGTTTGAATAGCTTAGAACAACATTTAATTGCTTTACACATACCATTTATGAAAATGCTAGCTTTGCCTAAAGGTGGGCAAAATGGAGTACATGGACCAGTGACTTGTGTGCCGGCAAACATTGTGCAAACTACTAACGTTTTGCCTCGTTCCAGTATGGAAGGATCTTTGTTGCCTGTAAAACTAAAGCGAAAATTAACTTATAAAGGCCACTATGAATACCAGTTTGTTGACACCATGCACATAAGGCAGGCTTTGCAGTATTTAAAGAAATCAAATGTACATTATAAAGACATAGATTTCAATGAATCTTGGCAAAATGAATTTTGCATGCAACAAGATGAGGTTTTAGTTGAGGCAAGTGATGGGAATGTAACTGGTGATGCATCTGCAAATGCTGATGAAGATGAGCTTTTGCATGATAGACAGCAGCACTGTATGTTTCAGGACACATGTCTTATGCCTGTTGATATTGGTCAGGAAGCCCTAGATCAATATTTTGTTGATATATTAAATCTGGCTCCAGCAGAGGGCAGTAATCCTGTCAAATTGCTTTCTGATCATGCAAACGAAGCCAAATGCTTCCCAGTATTGTTTCCACTTGGATTCAATACTTATCATGAAAGTAGACAGAGGCGTTTGACATTGTCCCGTTATTTTAATAACAGAATTTTACATGCTGATGGCCGGTTTTCACAAAACGTGGAGTATATCTTTTTTGCTCAGTACATGTCTGAGATTGAACAAGTTGTATCTAATGTTTCTATAGCCTTACGGAAAGGAAAAGCTGGTTGTAAATCTCAAACAGTGAGTGGTGACTTGTTGAAAGATGAGGAATCTTTGAAGAAGTTACTACAGTTTGATGATGGCTATCGTTTCCTTAAGCCTATTAGAGGAACCCCAGCTTTTTGGCAGGCAGCACAGCGTGACCTCTTAGCTTGTGTTCGTCAGCTTGGTATCCCTACCTGGTTTTGTTCATTTTCATCGGCTGATATGCGTTGGACTAATCTGCTTTATAGCATTTTGAAGCAAGAAGGTAGGACAGAAACTGTTGAACAGTTAGAGTGGGCAGACAGGTGTGATTTGCTCCGCCGCAATCCTGTAACTGCAGCAAGAATGTTTGACTTTCGCTGGCATTGTTTTTTGAAGGAGGTACTGATGTCTCCATTGCATCCCATTGGTAAAATTAAGGATTACTTTTACAGAGTGGAGTTTCAGCAGCGTGGTTCACCTCATGTGCATTGTCTGTTTTGGATTGAAAATGCTCCACAGATTGATAAAAATACAGATGAAGAGGTAATTCAGTTTATTGATAAGTATGTAACATGTGAATTACCTTCAGAAGATGAGGCTTTATTGGAGACTGTAACATCTGTACAGCAGCATTCAAAGCGTCATTCCAAAACTTGCAAAAAGAAGAACACAGTTTGTCGTTTCAATTTCCCTAGGCCAGCATCTGCGCGAACATTTATATCTCGTAGACAAAGTGATGAAGTCTGTAAAACATGCAACGGTCAGCTACATGATACAGATCCTAATTTAAAACAATGTGAATGTGTGAGTAAGGCTCAGGTTAAAGCTAATAAAATGAGAAAAGACCGAGCGTGTGATATTTTAACATCTGTCAAGGAGGCTCTTTCAGATGAGAGCAGGAGCTTTGA
>JAMQGT020009723.1:0-58234 GCA_024447675.2 Pterophyllum scalare | reverse complement strand
CCTATGCTAGTGCAGTGGGTCCCGGGTTCCTCCTGGTGCACAACAATGCCCAGCCTTATGTGGTGAGAATATGCAGGCAGTTACTGGAGGATCAAGGAAATGATACCACTGGCTGGCCCCCACACTTGCTTAACCTAAATCCAATAGAACACCTCTGAGATATTATGATTTGGTCCATCTGATGCCACCAGATTGGAATTCAGACTGTCCAGGAGCTCAGTGATGCCCTGGTCCAAATCTGTTAATACCATCCATTGCCTCATTAAGAGCATGCCCCAATGTTGTCAGGCATACATACAAGTACTGAGTACCATTTTGAGTGGTGAAATTTTTTATCAAAATGGACGTCGTTTTTACTTTGATTTTTGGAATATCTTGGAATTCGGGCCTCTGTAGGTTGATAATTTTCATTTCCATCAAAATAATGTGGCATCTTATCATTCCTAACACATTTTCCAGTCCATATCTGCATAGATATCGAGCATGATTTTTTTTTCCCCAACTGAGATCTGATGTGTTTTCAAAGTGTTCCTTTAATTTTTTTTTGAGCGATGTATATCTTTTGCGTGTGTGATACATCAGTAGTAATTATACAAGGAAAAGTGAATTATTTTGATAAATATGCTACCAGACTGACAACTCAATACTACTGGTTTATTCATTCTCACTGTCAGAGCTGGGTTTTTTTGCATTTACACACGCTGCATGTGTCTGCAAGTAGATTGCAGCAATTATGTCTTTAAAAAGAATTTATCCCTTTGGGGCTGAAAAGAAAAAAAGAAACAGAGGAAGGAAAACAGTAGAATAACAGTACAGTACTGTATGTATCATGAATAATTACACATTAGTTATTATAATTCACTAACAATGGCGGTAGTTAAACAGAAGAGTCAAATGAGTCTTCAGTTCAATCAAGGTGTAGTGAGCTTAGAAGACGTATTGGAACAACAGGCATTATGGTTGGTAACCTACTGTTAGCTCTCTAATCAGGTCATTTCTATTTAATTTAGTCTGTCTGTTTTGCGTTGTGATGTTATCTTTCTGGTACACTTGAGAGCCACGATAATGGTTTTGTTAGATGTATGATCAAACAACCACAGCTGACACAAAGTGCTGTACATTAAAACACAAATAAGTAAATAACAATTAAATAACTCTTTCAGGTTTAAAAAACATACAGTTTAAAATTAGGTCCTGCTGGAGTTGAAAGCCAAGGAAAAAAGATTCATGGGTGATGGATTTAGCTAGGGGTGGGGGTCCCAAATCAAATTCTGCTTAAGGCCCCATAAAACCCTCAGCTCTGGTTATCTATACTCATCTAAGACTTTCCTGCAGTTTAACTAATTGATGTGTGTCATCTGGCTTCATGGATAGCTAAACCTGGGTATCATCTGCATAACAATGAAAATGTATGCAACGCTTTCTAATAACACTTGTTGTGGCAGTGGAGCAGTGGGTAGGCGCTTGCCTTACAGCTGGAGGTTGCTGGTTCAAGCCCCTGTTCCTGCGCTGCGTTGTGTCCTTGGGCAAGACACTTAAACCACATTGCCTAACCACAGATGTTTGTCTCTTGATGAGTGATCCGGAATTTTTTTTTTTTGTGTACACAATGACAATGAGTTGAATCTAATCTAATCTACTGCCTAAGGGAAGCATGTATAGTGTAAATAAAATTGGTCCTAGCACTGAATTTGATACCAGATATTTAAATTGCTGTAGATTCATTTTTGGCCTAAAATCTGTGAAACATGTATCAAACATGTCTCTCATGAATGATATTATGTCACTTTGAGCAAGAAAAAACACTCCTGTCACAAGGTAAAAGCTGCAATCACTTCTTCGCAAAATTACTTTCATATATTCTTTATTAATTAGGCTTAAAAACTATCATTGACATTAAAAATGTCTTTTTCCCTAGATATCTGGCCAAGAGGGGCTCATACCTTCTGATTAAAATCCATCATCGTTTTCTGTGGTTTACTGCATATGGTTTCCATATTAGATTCAGCTTTTTGGAACAGTGCTTCCACTTCCTTGTTGAATTTATCTCCGATGGCTTTGTCTACTTTCTACACCTGCTGTGCGACACTCGCAGCTTGTTCCTATCTAATATTGTCAGTATTGCATAATTGGTCATTTGCATGTAGTTGTAACTGAGGCTGTAGGAGAGAGGATTAACATATATGGAGAGACAAAAAGTCAAGAAAAAACACTAAATATGTTTAGAACTACAAATGAACTTTAACAACTTCATGACTTTAATGACCCTTCTCCTTTATCTTTATACCCTCTGTGTCGAAGCGAGGCCCGGGTGGCGGTGGGGGTCTCAGTAAATCCATAAGCACACGAAGAAGACCAACTTCCTCTATGCAGGTCACGTGACTTCTGGTACAGCCCAACTTCCGCTATACGGTTCTGGTATGGAGTTGAGCTTTGCCTGCAGCCAGGTACTCTTGGGGTCTGGGTGATGCCAAAGCATATGAACGTATGCAGTACGAAGGCTGTATGTACACAAAACATGGCGATAGCGAAGGATTTCAAGTTTCTGGACTATCTCCAAAACTCTTCAAAAGTTACCGACTTCACTGGAAAAAGTCGCTAAATTTATTACTAGTCGCTTTTTGAATAAATAGTTGCTGTTGTGTGTGTGTGTCTGAAAAGTCACTAAATCTAGCAACAAAGTTGCTAAGTTGGCAACACTGCTCCACCCCCTAGCATACGGTTTGTACGCTTTGGAAAATATTGATAATTGTGAATGATCCCTAATGCTGTTTCTGTACTGGGATGAATTCTGAAACCTGATCGAAACTCTTCAAATAAACCGTCCCTCTGCAGATGATCAGTTAGCTGTTTTACAACCAGTCTTTCAAGAATTTTTGAGAGAAAAGGAAGGTTGGAGATTGGCCTATAATTAGCTAAGACAGCTGGGTCAAATGATGACTTTTGAAGTAATGGTTTAATTACTGCCACCTTAAAAGCCTGCAGTACATAGCCAGCTAATAGAGATAGATTGATCATATTTAAGACTGAAGCATCAGTTAATGGTAGGACATCTTTGAGCAGTCTAGTACCGACACTAACATCAATTTAATTTGATCTATTAGCAGTCCTTAATGGACTTAATGGACATGGAAGTATACAAATATATATCCATAATCCTGCCATGAATAGGTTAGAATAGCCTACATGCCTTTACGCTCTGGTATTTGGTAAAATGGGTGATATTCCTGTGCAAACCATATATTTTCTCATTTATTATCGACAAATTTATTTCACTTGGTGTGCTTTGATTTGATTGGTCAGAGCAATGAACATTTGAAGAAAAAAAATGGGAAATAGTCTACATAAAAGAAAAATTCAGCACATTCAATCAACTTTCCAGTGATACAAACATATTCAGAATTAGAATTGCTTTATATTATTATATTTGTAGGTGTGGAAGCAACAGTGTATGGCTGTCTGACTCTGTCCCATGTTAATCCATCCCACTTTGGATGGAGCAGTTCTTATTTCTAGAAATCTGGCTGAAATTATCAAACCCTACCAAAACATGACTATCCAAGGTAGAGACCAGGATGCAGAGTTGCAGTCTTACACGCCTCTCTGCAGCTCCTTGAGACACTTCTTTGGTTTCTTGCATGTGACAACATTGCATACATTATTTATTCACTCATGCACTCACTGATTACACACATTATGGTTAGTTTATGTTCTGCCTCTGTTCCTTTAATTTAAAATATTTAAAAACTTTTTAACTAATATTTGTGTGCGTCTCCCTTTTTTGTCATGGCTATGTGGTCTGGTTTGTGACAAGTGGAGGCAATGTGGATTGTTTGCCGTACCCTATCTCCAGGGAGATGCATCTTGATTTGGAAATGAATTTGAACTCTGGTTAATTTGAGTTGTGCCTTAGGCTGGTAAGTTTAGTCCTGCAGCTTGTGTTGCCCACTCAGGCAGGTGTATGGTATTAACAGTGACTGCAGCTACATGATTCTCTAGTGTAGTGAGTTTTGGCTGAGGTGGACTCTCCCTCTGTAGGAATAGCAACATGTTTTTGTTGTTTTTTTTTAGCCGTTTTTGTGTAATGTGTGATTAGAGCTTTTGGCTCAGGTACACTTCCAGAGCTGTCGGGTGAGTAACCAGGCCTTAACTGGGTTGCTGGGTTAAGTGTTTAAATAGCCTACAGCTAATCTGCATGAAGACTAGGGTTTATGGAGTCGGTAAGTCTGGTTAGGCAGGTGGGGGGGTGGGGGGAATTGTTTCCAATTCCATGACATGGAAAAGGAAATGCTGGAGGCTGTTAAACAAAAGGTAGCTGAGCAATGCAGATGTGAGGAAGCCCAAGCAAAGACTGTAGTTTAGCATTGGGATTGGGTTTGGTCAGATGGTAAGTCTTGTTCTTTGCTAAGGGAAGAAGTCTTTGTGAAGTTGATACAGATTGCGTAACATTGGTTGAGGTTAAAAACCACAAGTTACTCAAGGTTAAACAACAAGGCGTTGTTTAACCTTGAGTAACTTGTGTCTCTTTCTAGTCTGTCTTCCTCTTAAAATGCTGTTTGGGGTAAACAAAACTGCACAGAGGCAGGGAACAGTGCTGGTATCTTGAGATGACTTCTTATTGGATTAGTGTGGCTGTCTGAATGCTAAGCTTTTAACATCAAGTCTCTGTTGTGTTTGACACCTGTGCTTGGTGCACTTGGTGGTTATCGTTTCTCCAGTAATCTGATCTGAACAGCCGGCACATTAAAGGTAATTATATGGATGAGGATGTATTGACTTGAGCTCCCCTTTTTTTAAAAAAAATACCTTGTTAAGATAAGATAAGATAAGATAAAACTTTAATGAGCCCATGATGGGGAAATTTGAGCATTACATCAGCTCAGTACATAGAAAAATGAAAGGATGAATAAAACAAATGAAATAAAATAGAATAGATTATATATTATACTTAATTTCTGGAAGAGAAATTGCTCAATGAAGTCAATGAAGACCACAATAGGAAAAAGTATTTAGTCCAGGATTAGACATAATACCTGTATGGGAAACTGGGCCATTATGGTTAGTTTAAGTTCTGCCTCTGTTCCTTTAATTTAAAATAAACAACTTTTTAACTAACATTTGTGTGCATCTCCCTTTTTTGTCATGGCCGTGTGGTCTGGTTCATGACACCAGTGTTTCTCAAACTGTGGTGCACGCAGGCAGTGGGGAGAAATGTCATGTGGGACATCGGATTAATTCTCACGGTGGAACAAGGAAACTTTCTGTCTGATGTTTCTTCCTGTTAAAAGGTAGTTTTTCCTTCTCACTGTCGCCAAGTGTTTGCTCATAGGGGGTTGTCTTATTGTTGGGTTTTTCCTCTATATTATTGTAGATTATAAAGCATGATGAGGTGACTGTTGTTGTGATTTGGCACTATATAAATAAAAATGAATTCAGTTAATTGAATTGATGATCTGGCCTTTGCCCTATCAATGCTGTCAAATAGCCTACTTTTCTTCCTGCTTCTTCAAAATGTGTAACTAACAGGAGTCTGTATCTCTTTATACCCACAATTGTATTTAGTAGTTATTTTCTTAAAAAATTCTAATAAAGAATTGAGAAATAAGAGACTTGAACATATTTTTCACATTTAGCATTTGTTTGGGGAAAGGTTTACAGATATTTACCACATGTTTACGTATTTCACAAAGTGATAAGTTATTTAAAACATTAAATACATACATTTTAGGCTACTTTACATTTATACGATGTCTCTGTAGTGTAAAGTTGGGAAAATTAAAACCAGTCGATGTTTGGCAGAAATGCAAAATATTATCAATTTGTTATTAAAAAAATAATTGCAGAATAATTTCCTGTCAATTGACTAATCATTTCGTTGTTTTTGAAAAAAAGGAGCTGATTTTCAATAAAAGGATGAAATGAAAATCTCCTGCTTTACGCTGACAGGCAAGATTTATGTGGGCGGTGCTTAGGCTCAGGTAAGCTGCTCCCAGGTTGAACGGTGTCACGCCCGTTATAGTCCTCCTTTTGAGAGAGGAAGTATTTTTCTTGGAAGCAAATAAACCCAAGATGGGTGACGGGCGGAGGAACGTTATAACCTGCGTGTGTTTGTAGTGATGTGTTGAAGAAACTTCCACCTCCACACTTCACTTAAACAATTCGATTTGATATCAAACGCTGGAAAAAAAAAAGGTGAGCACTGTTTGCTATTGGTTTCATTATGTACCTTTAACTGATGCGGGATAAAGAATAGTCCTTCTGTTTAAAACAAAGTCAGCTTATATGCACGAAGGTGAAGAAATTAGATAAATCAGCGCGCTGATCTGTCCTCCTGCGTGCGCGTTTCCGTTTGGACAGTTGATGGGTTTTTCTCTGCAAACACGCTCCCTGCAGTCCTCCAAAATCTGTCTGTAGCTGGAAGGTGACACGTCGGTTGAATGCTGATTGTCCCACAGGTGGGCTGGACTAGGGAAAGAAGCGACAGCAGAGCTCACCAGGGCCTTTTTTTCTTCTTCCAGGAATCAGGTTTAACAAACATAAGCATAAACTCTGCTGACTTTCCAGTTCCAGAACCGCTGATCGGAGTTAGTTCAATTAACCCTGAGTATGCTCACGTTGAGTGGAGCTCCAATTTCAGGATGCATCATGGCAACGGGTAAATAAAGAGCAGAGCCTCCATTTTAATCGAGTGGACCGAGGAATATGAGCACGTCAGTGCTGAAAGTGGTATTTATCTTTAAAACAGGAGGAGATGAACAAAAAACAGTTCCAATCAGCTCGGTCCACTTTGTCATTATCATAGAATAAAAGTTTGAGAGAAAATATATAATTCAATTTATAATTTCTGCTGTCATAATTTACCCAACTTGGCTTACCCAACTTTTTCATTAAATGAAAATGGAATCCGAATTTTACGTTTGATTTATTTTTAATTGATCTAATTATTCAGCCGCAACCTGACAGGGACTAAATGCAGGAGACAGAAACTGAAGATAAAAACCTGGAGAAGCAGATCAGACACAGTTTACTGATGGACCTGTGATATGAGTTACAGCAGTCAGCCTCCAGTAATTTTTTTTCTTTTAATTAAATAAAAACTGTCTTTGCTACAGTTTATAACCAATTTATTGTATCAATAATTATTTAGGAAAGTTTTAATCTATTGATAGAATGTAGCAACCACTTTTTTATATAGGGAACTTCATTATTTCTGCCATTACTGGATAAAAATGTTTAATGGGCTTTTACAGAAAAACTGCTTTAACATTCCCCAATTTAACTTCTAATCTGATCTGATCTCAGCTTCACTGATAGATGGCAGCTCTCTGACAGCCACAGCAGAGATGTTTCACTGAGTTACTGTTAAAGGTCAGAGTTCAGTCATAGGTTCACATTTACCTGAAACAATGCAGGGAGGCTTTCTAAGTCTTTCAGCTTGCTCGCCAGTGTGCCCTGTGTTTATATTTGGTTTTATTTAGTTTTTTTGGGATGTACTGCAAGCCAAATGTTTGAACACACTTATAGGTAAGTGTGTTCAAACATTTGACTGATACTGTACACATATGCACACCCTACACCACTAAACCTGATTTTCACACCTCATTAGTTTCTACTTCTGTTGTTTAAGTTTGTTTAATAAATAATGTCCACCTGTTTGTTATGGCCTCACGAGCCAGCCCCACCCAACTGCTCACCTTTGCAAGGGGCAGGCAAGCAGAAATAGTTAGCCTAAAAGGGGGCTTGTCCTTAAGAGAGCAGTGGGGAAATGGCTTGTTTCAGATAGTGGATGAACTGAGGGACTACACCAAGGCCTAGTATGAGATAATTATTTTGAACTGTGAGTCAGGCAGAGCTACTCTAACATATTCAAAGAATAGAAATATAGAGCCCGAAATAAACATAACAGACCCCCTTTGAGGCGCTTGTGCCTTGCAGAAAAGTAGCATATTGCCACACATTTTTTGCAATTTAAAGTATTAAATTATGTTATTTGTTAAATTGTGTATTCTTTTGTTTTTAATCAGAACATGTGTTGAACAAGTTCTTGTGATAAAAAGACTTTCCTTTCTGTGTAGTCTTAATGGACAGCAAGAAGAGACACTTCAAACATATCTTCATCTGCATCGTGGCTTTAGCGATATTCATCATTATCTTTTTAAATACTGGCAAGCTGTTAGTGTATTGGGAGACCCCTGCTCACAAGGAGTCTCCAGCATCATCAGCAGAGCAACACTGGGAGGATCCTGGACCATATCATGTGGCCTACCCACGAAACTACAAATTCATCATGGATGACACTCCAACATGTAGGACTACGACTCCTTTCCTTATTCTGATGGTTCCTGTTGCACCCAGTGATGTGGAGAAACGGAATATCATCCGGCAGACATGGGGAAACGAGAAACTGGTTCTAGGTCAGCAGGTAGAGACTGTCTTCATAGTGGGCCTACCTGGGGGAAAAGATGCTAGACAGCAGCAAGAGAAACTACAGCAGGAGAATCAGCAGCACCATGACCTGATTCAGAATAACTTTCAAGACAGCTACCGCAATCTGACCATCAAGACTATGGTCATGCTGGAGTGGCTGGCTGCACACTGTGAAAAGGCTTCCTTTGTCATGAAGATTGACTCAGATGTGTTTCTCCATGTCCTGAATCTGGTCAAACTGTTGCTGGATCCTAGCACAGCTAAACAAAACTATATCACAGGGCTGGTTTGGTGGCATAGCCCTGTTTTAAGAAACCCATTCATAAAGTTCTATATGCCAAGATCTGTGATTGCTGAATCGGAGTACCCCCCATATCCTCTGGGCCTAGCCTATGTCATGTCACTCGACCTTCCACGGAAGATCTTGGGAGTTTCACCTCAGATGAAACCGATCTACATTGAAGATGCCTATTTGGGCATGTGCCTGAAACGCCTGGGCATACCTCCTATTGACCCTCCTGAAAAAACTATGTTTCTTGTCAACCCCACACATCCTCTAAGAAGCTGCAGTCTTTCGAAGGTGATAGCTTCAACAACAACAAGCATCTCACAGATAAAGAGCTACTGGGAGAGGGTCAGACGGGGAGTTCACTGCTGAACTTTATCAGGTTTGTTCCAAGACTGAATTTTGGCTTATTGTTGCTGGACCTTGGAATTGGCAACCTGAAACTGGCAGATAATAAATAAATAATAAATAAGGCATATTCATTATGTGGCAAAATGGAAGCACCTTTGTTACACGGCAGGATATACAAAATGTCAGATCTGATCATCAAACCAATAGCACTTCCAAAGAGAACGAGAGAGATCTTCTGAAAGAGTTGAACATTACCTACACTTGGTTTGCACCTAGTTTGTAAGAGGCTATTTGGCAGGTGGACTCTATTGAAGCTACACAGCAGAGCTGAGTCCCAGGAAGTAGACGGGACTCTCTGGAGTCTACACTCTGGTAGTGGTGGAGATTTAAGGCCTTTACACACCGGATGCATAAAATTTGTGCAAATGTTTTATGCGTTAAAAATATTTTTCAGACTCTTCTCTTCTTCATGTGGTCGTTCACACTGAACACGTAATTTCACAGGACGAATTTGCATTTATTTTTTTGATCAAGTTTGATTTTTTTTTTTCCCCCAGCGTTTCTCCCGTGAGCAAACAGATCTGACCAATCACAAAATCATCAAAATTTAAAGAAGCAAACATTTGAAATATATCAGTCTGTGTGTAATGACTGAATATAATATACAAGTTTCACTTTTTGAATGGAATTACTGAAATAAATCAACTTTTTCATAATATTCTAATTTTATGACCAGCACCTGTATGTGAGAAAGAAGAGGGGAGGAGAAAGAAATAAGGAATGGTCAGGCAGGTGGAAAACCGAGTAGGAGGTGGAAGTATGTGGAATTTTTTTTTTTTTTTAAAGCCTGTCATGTCCGGCAGTTTTCACAATCGGACTGATGATCCGAATGCACTGATGTACCAAACATATTTGCTTTTACAAAAACAGCTCTGTAAGTTTTCTCTAGGCTATTCTTGTTAATGTTTGTATTTTTATTTATTTTTTTTATTTAGTTATTTATGCCAGGGCTGACAGGCAATAGAAATGAAGGAAATTAATTATATAAGAAAATGATATAAAATGCTTTAAAAATATTTTTCATTGTGAATTGAAAGAAATAGTTTAAGCATGAAATATGGACTCGTTTGTGTTTCTTTTTCTTTTTTAAATTAGAACATTTACAGTGCAGTTTTTTTTTTTTTGGGTATGAACAATGAAACTCCAAATTAGACAATGATTGTTTTCCCATGTGCAGCACAAACACTGGAAATATATACAAAGAGTAACAACATTTTACCGTAATGTTCAGTGTAAACAGCAACACCACAAAGAACACCACAATATTTTTGAGCTGTAAAGGGACAATGCAAAGCATTTATAAAGATAACCCACAGTGAACAAGGGCATACGGCCAGGGCAGTTGTCCAGCTGGTGAAGAGGACTGGCAGAAAGTTTGTCACACGCTCAGACCTGATGCTCTGTTTTCTCTGAGGCTTTGGATGGGAGCAAGAATACTCTCTGCATCAGCATCTTCACCTGGCTCGCTGCTGTTTGGATGCTCAGAATTGGTCAGGAAGTTGGACAGTATGCAGATAGCTTTAACAATACTGTCAGTTACATCAGGGCAGACTTGCAGCCTTCTGTAGTACACTCTCCAGTGTTGGGCGAGAATTCCAAAGGCATTTTCAGCAACCTGGTGGGCCCTGGAGAGGCGATAATTGATTACCTGCCTATCCTCCTGAAGGTGGTGTCCTGGATAAGGCTGAAGGAGGGAATGGTTTCAGAGGGGATGCCTCATCAGCCACATCCAGTATGGAACTGATCCGCGGTCTGGTGCGGAAGTTAGAGGAGAGGCAGGTGGGACACGGAGTTCATGTGATTAAAGGGATTTTCCAAGATGGGAATTGACAAAGATGCCTCCATTGATGTTGCTGCCAGAACTTCTGACAGCAAGTGCAAGAAATTTATAGTCTGCATCCACAAGTGCCAGCAAGACTATTGAAAGTGTTCCTATAATTGGAATCCAAAGAGCCGGAGTTTGGCGGTGCCTGTATGATAATATGCTTCCCATCCAGTGCACCTATGCAGTGTGGGTAGTTCCACTGTTCCTCAAACCCCCAGGCAGTTTTCTGCCATGTCTCCTATGTAGGGCACACTTGTCACAAGTTTCTTTCACCATTTGGACCACAGTGGAAATCCAAACACTTTTGTAGGAGAGGATCACTGGCAAAACACTGGTACAACGATGTGTAAATATTTGACCTCAGACACACAGCTAGATGCTGCTCTGGGTCAGTTGGCGCTCTGAAATTATTTTCTGCCTTCTCGGACGCGGTCCCATTTCTCCCAGCAAGCGCTCAAACTGCCCCACTGACGTCCTGAAATATGTGCTGAAGCGGTCACGATACAGCGTCAACTCCTGGAACAGACCATGAAATTCTCCCTGCAGCTGCCTTCTCTGCAGAATAGGATGTTTAATAATATCAGGACCAGCTCATCATCACTTGATATCGACTCTTTTTGCTTTATGAGGATGAATTATTCAGAACATGTTGGGTGTGTATATGTAGGTTACACAGCAAGTTCACAGCCAAAAGATTCTGAATTTCATGTTTGTTCGCAACGCATCCCGTGTGTAAAGGCCTTTAGGTGAGGATCTCTGAGTGACGAGAATTATTGAACCAGAGTGATGACAGACTTGAGTTTGGCAGTGCGTTATTACTGAAATTAAGCATCATTAACAGTAGTAAGAGTTTGCAAACCTCTGGTCTGCATCATCACATTTTCAGCATAATGTTTATGATTTATTGATCTTTATTTTATCATTTTGTTCTAGAGCTTTTTTGTTTTGACTTTGATTTTTAATACTTTAATGACCCAGAGCAAAAAATTATGCCATGAATGGATTCTAATGTAATACAAGCTGTGAATCATTTTGGTGTGAGTATCATGTATATTATAGTTTTTCGGGTACTCTGAACAGATCAGTTCTGAACAGTGAATTTTGAATGATTGCCTTCTGTCGCTTCACGTATTTCCTGAGTGGTTTGATGTGATGAGGGTGCTGTGCAGGATTACCTGTTCCTCTTTTATCACTTAAGATATTTAGACTTTGTGTTTGGTGATACTGATGTGCTGCGGAATCGGCATCTGATCAGATGTACTCATTATGTTATTGCTTTAACGCTAACTAAGCATCAAAGGAGCCATAAATGTCACAAGTGTCTTAAAAAATGCTTTTTTAAAACATTAAAAAAAAAATTCATATGCTCAATTATCAGATAGCAGTGTGCTTTAGTAAACTGAGGAAGATTTTTATATTGTGATATTTTATGGCATACAGAGTAACTAAATGAATGCTGCAGTCTCTCACACCACATTAAATAACCACCTGTACTGTAGTGTATTGAATTGCGTATGTGCGATCCTCATGCAAAGCTGTATGGTAGTGATGAGAAAATGAAGCTTTTGTGAAGCACTGAACCACAAAATAGGTTAATTACTCGAAGCTTCAATTATAGCGCCCTCTCCTGGAAAAAGTGCAATGTTTTCAATTACACACCTGCATGCACACGCTCACGCACCTCAATGATCTGAGGCATCTTTGCATTGTTTGAGGCACACGTGTTATGACCAAATATCATCATATCAAGTTCTATTTACAAATAAAGATGGATGAATGTGTGTGTTGTGTTATTGAGCAGAGTGCTGGGAAAACATGGCATTAACTGGGTGTGCTTGTGTAATTACCGCTTTTGCGTTAATCTTGATACGACAGCGTCCCCGTCATATGTCACGTGATTTCTTTCGTCCTGAAGCAGTGGTTCTCTGGAGTTGTAGGCCCAGGGTTCGAAGCACGTATCGAAGCTTCGGTTTCACACACTCATCATTACTATATGGGAAATGTCATGTGACCGCAAATAAACTGGTCAATAATGTGAATACTGCAGTTGTAGTTTGTCATAGTTCCAGTAGATGGCAGACTTTGATTAGATAAAGTTTAAGCTGCATAGCTCCTAAAAGCTGAACAAGTACATTTGATGTGCTGCATATTTGTTTTAAATTCACGATATATTTTGCCTTCTAAACACAAGTATACAAAATACTTCCATTAAATAACAATCATTTAATATCTATTTAAACGCGTTGGGTTTATGTGTTTCATGTTTGACCAAAAATGATGCCTCACATGTTTGGAAAGAAAAAATAAAAATCCAAATTGATGGAAATTTTAAATGCTGTTAAAATATATAAGAGGCAAACTACTATTAACTATGTTTAGCTAACAGTATCATGTCAGATATTTGTGAGCAGTGACAGAGGTAAGCCTATATCCTGTTCTTTGAGACTATATCATCAAAGTCCAGAACAAGAGAAACTTCTTAAATGCAACAATTTAACATTTATCAGGGGACTTTATTTACATCTAAAGAAAATGGACTGCAACTCTTAGAGATTCACACACAAGCTTTTAGAACTACACATCAACACATCAGGAAGCTCAAGAGGAGTGCCAGGATCCCTCTCATCATTGTGTCAAGAGGAGCAGCCATGCCGAGTCTGCTGTTAATCCCCTCTGTCATCGATGTGGAGCTGGTGAGCGTGGAGATGGTGGACAGACCTAGAAGAGCAGCAGGACACACACAAAATGGTTCACACAAATGGGACATGTTGAGCAACAAGACAAAGCGCCAAATGACTCTGGCTCATCATCAGCATTTTAGGCAGGTGGTCATCAGGGCATTGTAGTGACATAATCAAAATATTAGGGCTAAATGCAGTTTTGTTTGGGCTCCGGACCTTCAGTAGAAATTAACAGTGAATGCTGAAACCTTGTTCCAAAAATGACTTGCAATGAAGACATTTATCTAATTGTCAAACTGCAACTTTTACAAACTGCAAACCTTACACACAAATATGAAATCTGTTCTGTTTCAAGTTTACAATAATGAGCGAGAATATTGGAGGCAGCAAAGAGTTTCTTGCTTTTCTTTCACACAGTCCACGCAGCTCATCTGAGTGCTGTGGCTCGCTGCTCGTGTGCCAACTGCAGGAGGAGCTAATCCTCACTTTTTAAAAGTTGTTTAAAGAATATGAAAGTATGTATGAAAGAATGCTAATCACTATTGCATCTTTTTAAAGCAAATTTTTAATAGGAGGGGGAAAAATCAGCAACTAACATGCTCACAACTAGTGATCATACAATGGTTTGTCTCTTTTCTACCCTTGAGTGCATGTTTGTAATCGAGTTATGTGTTTTCATTTATTTCCAGCTCCGATCTGCTCTGATCATATGATCTGACCTCCTGCTGACTGCAGCCTGTAACCACAAAAAAAAAAAAAAAATCAAACATGGACAGCTTGTTTGCCGTTCTCTCTCCCTCTCTTTCTTTCACACACACTTTTAGAAAGTGCTTTTGCGAAACACAATGAGGTTTCTTTATTTTATGCATTTTGTGGCACATTTTGGAAGAGGTGACACACTGTTCCTTACATGCCTTATAGATTTGTTAATTAGCAATTTTGACTCCAACACCTTAAAATGTCCCTGAGGTGTCGGACGTCCAGGCTTGGGATCATGTCTGAGCTGGACCAGGACCAGTAATCACACCAGTTAAATAAATTGGAAATCTGAAGGTCACACACACTTTGGCATGCTAGTGTGAGTGTAAGTGTCTTGGTTTAGCACAGCAGTTCTTTTTGTCACTTCTGATAGTTGATTCCAAAAAAAAAAAAAAAATCTAAAAAAGCTGCAACTATTGCCACTGCTGGGGCATCTCTCTCTTTGGGTTTTTTTTTTGTGTGCTTATTTTCAGACTAATTCCTGTCTCTGCCCGTTAGACAGTTTGTTTCAGTATGTGTGGGCTGTATGTGTGTGCTGCTAGGTCATATATCGTGTCCCTGCTTCAGGTATAAACACAAACCCTCACAGAGACTGTACAGACTTTCCAATTTGTGCACACACACAGTACGGGAAATTGCTCATCTTCTTTCATTCCTTTGATGATATCAAAAGGCCTTGAGTCGATGGATCCCAGAATGATTTTTTTCTCTCTGTGTGTAGCTTAGTTGAGGATTGGATATAATTTATGTTCCTAGGAAACAAAGGCTTTTCTTAGTAGTTTGGTGCAGGAGGAGGAGGAGGGCGAGTGTGGTTTAAATTTACTGACGCTAAGAAGTTCAGCAAATTACAAAAAAGACAGACATACCAAATCAATGAATAAAATGATTGTAGTATTGTTAAGCATAAAAAGACAACTTCTTTCACAGATAAAGGGAAACAGAAGGATTGTGGTAATTATGCCCTTGGCTAATGTGCAAGCCTGACTTAAACTTCATATCCATTTAAGTCATGACGACCAGGCAAAATCGGAGATTCGGAAGGTGTTTTTTTTTTACACTTGTTTCAAAGTGTGTTAAAGTACACAATGTATAAAATCCCCTCCAGTTGAGCCCCTCGCAGACCAGGTGTCCCCACAGACTACCTCCCTCCTATGCCCCCTGCAGACCGGCTGTCCTCTCAGTCACCCTGAGAAAACAGACTGCACTGCAGGGTCATACACTTGAGCTGGCCCTGTTTTGGACACACACACACACACACACACACACACACACACACACACACACACACACACACACACACACACACACGCACACACACAGAGTTGTAGTTTGTTAATAAATGTATATGTTAAAACCAGGCTAACATGCTCCTCTATATGCAAAATCACAATGTCTGAGTTAAAGCAAAGCAAATTTAAAGCTAGTACAATGAATAATTTCTGAAGTAAAAATAGATCCAACAACATTGTGGAAAGAATGTGCCAATATGACGTTGGACTACTTCGCTTTGCTGCACTTCTGTCAGCTCATCGTTTTGCTGTACAGCCTTCAAATATTGGCACACTCGGACCTGGCATGGAGACAGTAGTGTGACTGTAGAGTTACTGTAATGCTACACTTATTATCTGTCAGGTGGTCTCAAACAAAACTCAAAGTAAACACTTATGTTCCTTCCTGTTTCATGGTTGTCAAATGTGCACAGCACCATTATCACAACAACTTCATCAGGTGACATGATGTCAGTTTTGTGTTTGCAGTTTGTTTCAGTGTCCTCATGTTGCCAAAACCACTTACAACTTTTGACAAATATAATCTTTATAAAGCTCATCAACTTGGAATAAAGCTTGACCTGCGACAGTAGCATGTCTCTGAGACTGATATATTACACAGAAACTGGACTACAGTTTATTATTTGACACATTTACACTGGCAGACACTGGAATACCAGTAAAGCACATCTAAAGTAAAGAAAAATGTAACTATAGAGACCCGAGTGATCTTCTGTCCTTTCTGTGTTGTGCCTCCTCTCTCTCACACACAAACACCACGAACAAACCATTAATGTGAAAGTAAGCCAGCCCTCTGTGGTGATTTAGGAGTAGCAGACAGTGTGAGGGTAAAGGCTAAGCTCTGGGTCTCATACAGTCTCTCTCCATTCACCAGCCCATAAATAATCACACAGGCACAGACTGACACAAGTAAGAGTTTGAGATGAAGGACAGAGGGGAAAAAGACATTGAGGTGGTTTTGATGACTGAGAGAAAGAGCAACAACAGCAAAGAGCAAGCAGACAGGTGTGGGAACAGAGGGAAAGCAGAAGTCCTGCTGGTTCCAGCTCAGTGTCAAAGAGCGAAGAGGGACTCGGATTGGTCATACAGAACAAATGCGGTTTGGAAAAATTACAAAAGAATTTAGTTACCTCCACTTAAGTCTTTGCAGGTTATGAGCCTGTGACAATAAAATCAATAAAACGCAAAACAAAAACACTTCACCTGAAAAATGGAAGAAAAAAAACCTACGTGTTTTGGACATAACATCAAAGCCATATTTAACTTTGAAACACTAAACAATTTCAATTTACAACTATAACTTTCACACTGTTGTGTTTCTTGGTCATATTTCACAATAATAATGATAATCTATTAAAAATTCAGGGCTTGAGCCAACCATTAAAAGTAAAATATAAACTTCATTAGGTGCACATTTCTAGGACCCCTTTTGCCTTCAGAGCTGTCTTAATTCTTCATGGCACAGATTCAACAAGGTGCTGGAAACATTCCTCACAGATTTTGGTTCATGTTGTCGTGACAGCATCACACAGTTGCTGCAGATTTGTCGGCTGCACATCCATGATGCGAATCCCCTGTTCCACCACATGCCAAAGGTGCTCTGTTGGACTGAGATCTGGTCACCGTGGAGGCCATTAGAGTGCAGTGAACTCACTGTCGTGTTCAAGAAACCAGTTTGAGATGATTTGAACTTTGTGACATGGCGCGTTATCCTGCTGAAACAGACCTCAGAAGATGGGTGCACTGTGGTCACAAAGGGAAGGACGTGGTCAGCAACAATTCTCAGGTAGGCTGTGGTGTTTAAATGATGCTCATTTGGTACTGAGGAGCCCAAAGTGTGCCACGAAAACATCCCTGATACCATTACACCACCAGCAGCAGCCTGAACCACTGATACAAGGCAGGATGGATCTGTGCTTTCGTGTTGTTTATACTAAATTCTGACCCTACCACTGAAATTTTCCAGCAGAAATCAACACTCATCAAACCAGACAACATTTTCCAATCTTCTATTTTCCAGTTCTGGTGAGCCTGTGTGAACTGTAGCCTCAGTTTTCTCTTCTGAGCTAACCGGGGTGGCACCATCTTTTTCCAGGTGCATTCGGAGATGCTCCTCTGCATCCCTCTGTTGCAACACGTGGTTATTGGAGTTACTGCTCTCTTCCTATAAACACTGGCCGCTCACCTCTGACACCAACAGGACATTTTCACCCAGAGAACTGCTGCTCACTGGATATTTTCTCTGTTTCAGATCATTCTCTGTAAACCACTGAAATGGCTGTGTGGGAAATCCCAGTAGATCAGCAGTTTCTGAAAAACTCGGATCAGCCCATCTGGTCACTTTAAACACCCTTCTTCCCCATTCAGCATGCAGTCTTGGTCATGTCTCCATGCTTAAATGGATGGAAAGAGTTGCTGTCATATTGCTGCTTATGAGAAGCAGAGCAGGTATTCCCCGCCTCCCCTGAGGATGCGTCAGTGACAAGGAGTCTAAAAGGAAGAAATCAAAGGATGTGTCCATGTTTTCCTGAGCAGAATTGTCAGATGCTCTGTGTACTCTGCTTTTTTTCTTCTCTTTACATTTAGTCAAATTCCTCTTTACCACAAGGACCCCTGCCACTCAGGTTCTCACGATCCCTGTCAAAGAGTCACTCTGTGGGCTGTGAGAATCACTGGTAGCCCCTGCTGCTGGAGGCCTCACGCTGTGGTCAGCCCCCTCAAAATACACATGCAGTCACAGACAAAAACACACATAAACATGTCGCAGACCCATGCATGTTGTGTATACACAGAATTAAACAAGCATACATAATGGCATAGAGTCTCATTCTCCTGATTTCTCTCCAGCATCCTCTCTCTTCTTTCTTTCACAACAAACACAGCTGTCCACACTGCTCAGCTACACATGTAAAAAAAAAAAAAAAGAAGCTCCAGCATGAGGTCTGTGTGTGTTTATGGTTTATCGCAGGATTTATTAGATATCTCTTATGTAATCACAACTTGTGTTATTTTATAGATGTTGATATTAAAGTTCTGGCAATGAGAATAATTTCATATTATTAGTACACATAATGTTATTTGTTGTAGTGATACCGTAGTCTTATAGCGACAGCAGTGAGAAAGTTATATTAGCAGAAGTCAGGAACAGTATCATTTGAAGGGGCAGGTGCTAGAGTAAAGGTGGGTTCATGGTTGTATCTCATGGTGAATGGTGGTGCTTCCAAGGTAGGAGTTAAATCATATCTGACTGTGATCCACTGCAAAGTGCACCTTGTAATGCAATCATTAAAAGGCTCCAGCGAGCAACAGAATATTCTCAAGTCTTTCACTGATCTACTTTGATGCTTTCATTCTCCCACAATACTTCACCTACAAATATCAGTGTACATTTCCTGGCATTCAGTACTGCTGGCAATGATTTCTCTGCAATTTACACACTTTGCAAAGCCCCCCCACCCCAGCAGACTAATATTTGACATCTGGAATTCAAAAGTGCAAAAACATAACAAAGACACTTCCACGGGGTATTTTTGGAAAATTTATATTCCTGCTCTCTACCCAAAGTGCCACAGATATACAGGCTTATCCAAGCTTGCTTTCTGCTTAGGGTGGCTCTGTGGCTTCCTTTTGAATTTTACTTTCAGCCAGACTTGACAACCAACATCTAAAATGATTCACATCATGATAATGCTTTTTGAAGTACGCGTGCAGCCGCATTGATGGGAAATCAAAGAGAATCAGCGTTAATGAGCACTTCTGATAAACCAACCTCACGGAGACACTTGATGTGGGATTTTTTTTTGCAATTTGTCACTGATCTTTAATTATAATACACCAGACCGGGCTCCTGTTTCTAATTATGTGGTTTGAAAGAAAGCTGTTACCATAGTAAGGCCGAATGGAATCCAACCCCACCTGTTACCACAAAGACTCGCAGCTCTGGTTTCTGTTTGCTGTGTGCTGACTGGAGCTACAGTAGGGTTAGGGTTAGTAATATTGACATATGTGAGGCCTTCACTCGTCACTATTGTACTGTTATAACTGTAAAGTAAGCAAATTAGGTTTTGGCCAACATCTCTAAACAATTTTTAGCATGTTTTTGTTTCATGAGTGTTTTGGGGGTTGTTTTTTCTTTCTGTGTCTTTCTTGTGTGCTGGCGTCGATCCTCGCACGACGTCTCACTGCAGCCCATTAGCAGCACTGATGACTCTGAGCACAAACGGCAGTGAGAAACGTCATTAACATCTGTTTGCGGTCCGCACAGAGAGGTTTAAGGCCATGTGAAAACAAAACAACAACACTGACGAGGCTAACAAATGCAGAGTCTGGGGCAGGGACCCAACGTGGTTTCCCATGACTGCCCCCCCCCAGCCTCCCTGTCTCACTCTCCCTCGCCTTTTCTGTTTTTCTTTCTCTCTTCTTCCCACTCACTGTCCATCATGAAATCCCACCCTGTCTTCCTCTTTACCCCCTTCTCCTCTTCTCTTTCACTACCCCTCGTGTTCCTGTCGAATGGTTTTTGCCTTCGTGCTTTCCCAGTGTCTTGCATCTCCCCGTCACCTCCTCTTCTCATCTTTCCTTCTCTTCCTCCCACTTGTTCTAAAATGAATTGTCACCGTTTAGAAGTGCTCATATGCAAGATGCTAACGTTCTCCCTCCCCTATGGTGTTTCTTCTGTATTTAGGTGTGACAGCAGAGCCCATATTCACAAAGCTTCCTAATCCTAAGTACTATCATAATTCTTAGAATTACATTTTGTAGAAATTTCCCCTTAACTTTTGGACTAAGTGCTGGTAAAGATAAAAAATTCTTAAACTGAGGAGAAAATATTGTAAAGCCAAAATATAGAGCTCCATGACACTTTTTGAGGAATATAAGCTTCTTTTCAGGCTCAATTATCACTAAAGAATGACATCTAGGAGAGCCAGTAAAAACAAGCTGAATGGGCAAAGTGTTCATATCATGCACAGAATAACATTCAAGAAAACATTCCACCTTAAACCACCGCTGCCTGTAGCTGATGGTAGCTGATGGTAGCTGATGGTAGCTGATGGTAGCTGATGGTAGCTGATGGTAGCTGATGGTAGCTGATGGTAGCTGATGGTAGCTGGCTCTTGCTCATGAGCGTATCTGTAATCTTTATTCTAATATCACTGTGAGCATTTCTAAGATAAACCAAATGTTCTTTCTATTGCAGCGTCCTGAAGTACGATTTAGACAATATTACTGAAGACCCCCCCCATACTGTACTCAACCAGACATGCAGTGATCCCCCCCCCCACACACACACACATACAAGCACACACGCACACACATTGCTACTGCTCAGCCCCTCACTGGCCAGGTGTATATGTTCCTATATTGTGTGTGTGTGTGTGTGTGTGTGTGTGTGTGTGTGTGTGTGTGTGTGTGTGTGGTGGGGTGTGATAGGGTGCAGGTGGCAACCTAATCATCACTGCAAAGCGCTATAAATATACTAGAGTGCGAGGAGCACACACTGACACACAGGAAATATGAAACATTGATATGCAGAAAGAAAAGAGAAGTAGAAGAAGAAACATACAGAGTCCCTTGTTCTGTATTAGCAAAAAAAAAAAGAAAAAAGAAAAACACAAAAAAGTCAAAAAGAGGCAGTGGCAAGTTAAGGGAAAGAGAAACTGGAATAAGAAAAGTAGCATGGACACTGTTCTCATTTTCCTTCAATGTTCCTGGCTCCACACCAAAGGCAGTCTGCCTGCCTCCCGTGGGGAGAGTAACTCCAGGCCTGAATTCCTTTGTGTTATTTCATGTTTTCCTCTCTGCCGCAACAATCTTCTCTCGAAGAACTTTAGCAATCTTGTAAAACACATTCTACAGACAGCTATGTGCAGAATGGACGCTCATGCAGCCTGGCAGGCATGTACACACATAAACACATACAAGCATGCTGCGTGATAAACAGAATGCAAGCCCATGCACACGAACACTCCCACTGCTTTAGATGCCTGGTTTACGTGTCTTATTCGCGCTCCTCAAAGCTTCAGACTGAGAAGTTTGGGAGGAACTAAGAGAGAAAAGTTGTGCAGACAGAAGTCATTTCCGCTGTGCTGGGGAGGTCTTCGAAGGGTCAAGCCTTCCACAGCCCCGGCTGTGTGAATCACATAAACACTGAGTGAAACACTCCCACGTTGTACCCGACTGCAACCCTCCTTCACTGCTCACACAGCAAGAGCCACACTTAGCCTATTACACACCACTTTGTTCTGTACTATTAAGAGCTTTTCGGGAAGGAGATGTTGTTGTGTATCTTGACTGTCCGTTCACGGTTTGACAGAGTTTAAAATTTTTACCGCTTATGTGTGTAAAAATAGATTTAGGAAACATCACAGTACAAACTCACACAGCTAAGAAGTGTTGGACTAGCCACCAAAAGCATTACAAATACTCAGGATAATGCAGATGACATCAGATTATTTTCTCAGACTTTAGAGCGTGCTTCCAAAACCACAGAAGATATTATACAGCCATTTTCATAGGCTGAGTAATGTTAACCAGCTTTAACACACTGACCTATATGAGTAAAGCCAGTATTAGTGAAATGTACTCTAATGCCCTAAGTGCCCTGCCAGTTCATACTAGGTGAGGTTAATCATTTTGCTGTATTGATCTCTTCCCTTGAGAACGTCCCACTTTAGTGTTTCTCTATAAAGCAGCAGATCAAACATAGCTGCGAAGGATCTGGCCCGGTGTGTTTGTTTTCTCGCGCTCCCGTCAAAATCTGTTCCTCTTTCTCAGCCTCGCAAGTGTGCTCACATAAACACGCAAGTGCAGGCTCACACAATGCAAAGCTGCTCTTTAACAGGGCCAAACCCACAGAAGCCAGCTGATGTTCGTGAGAGAATTGAGCCGGGGCTATAGGTCGATTCCATGTACAGCAGGTGAAAAATGATTAATAATTCCCAATTTTTTTAGTGTGCCACCTGATTTTTGATTTTTAACATTTTAGGCCAGCCCTGAAAATAAAGGTTTTGCAAATAGTTTGCAAAATGCTTTGACAGCCATGCAAAATGAAGATACTCAGAGAGAAAGCCAGAATATAAAGATTAAATAAAGGTAAAGGTAATAAAAGTAAACTAGAAAGACAATATAAAAGAGAGGACCTGATCGAGTAAACGTTGGATGATAAGGGCTGCAGATTTAACCTTCAAGCCACACTGCAGGGAATGGTCATTTTACATCATGAATAATTATCTATAGTTAACATGTAGAAGTAAAAAGTACCTATAAAGCCAACAAATTGCAGTGTCCTTGATGGCAACCCACGTTAGAATTAAAGCAGCAAGATCCACCTGCTGTGGACTGCTACCAAGAGGTCATGGGTTACTTCGGGGAAGGCAGTTTCTTGTGCTTTAATTAAATTAAACCATTTCTCCAAACTGATCATGTAGAGAAAAGTTCTTCTACACAATCAGACATGTCTTTGGCTAACTGTGAGCACATTCCTTTGTGTTTTTATTGTGTGTGTGTGTGTGTGTGTGTGCGCGCGCGCGCGTGCGTGTGTGTGTGTGTGAGTCGCATAGATGGATTTGATCTGGACATTGCTCACACATGCCCCGGCTTGTCTGGCTGACCGTCTCAGTTTAGACTGTCAGATCTCCTAGAATGTGTTAATGTGTGCAGAGGCATTGGTGTGTTGGGTACAGCTGCACATGTACCATGCATGTATTCAAATACTATAATAAACATGTTTTTCTCTTTCTTCTGTTGGGTGGATTATTAATGTCTGTCCTGCTGTATATGTGAGTCCCACCAGTGGGTGTGCTTCACTGTCAGTGATGTTAAACCCGTGTTGCCAGGCGAGTTTCAGGTTTCTGTGGGTTCCAGCACACACAGCGCAGCGCTGCACTTGAATACAGCTTCTCTGTCCACAGCTCATTTACAGCTTAAGTGACGGGTGGAAGTATTTGGTTAGTGGTGCACCTGCAGCAGCTTTCCCAAGCCCGTGTATAAATATACAAGCCTAAAATGGAAATGCACACGTGGAGATGGGACCGTATATACAGAGAAATGTGATAGGTGGGTGAACTTCTGCAATGCAGTTGTTGTGGAAATGTCCACAAGAGAAAAGCTCAGAGGAGTTATTGCACTTCCCTCTCTTATCATGAATGTTTGAATGATTTTAGAGCAGCTAATTATGACTTAATAGGTTTCCTGCGTGATGCTTATGGGAGCCCTTTGACAGGAAACATGGTTTTGAAGTGATGGAAATCAACATTTATGGCAGCTGCAGCTGACAGTCTAGTCACTAGTCACACTAGTCAAGGCAATATGTCTAGCCAATCAATAAAAAGAATTTCATATTTGATTCATGTGGGTACATTGTAACGGGGCTTGTAGAAAAATAGCCAATGCACCAAAACTGACCTGTAACTCATTCTAAACATGTCTGGTGCATTCATTATGCCCTTATTCATTAAATGCCCTTTAATTGTCCTCCATCTGGATGAGACTGAATAAAACAAAACAAAAAAACTAAGTATAACAAAACTGGTCGTTCAGAAGTCAGCATTCCTCTCTTTGTAATCCAATAAGCTTTCCTGTTATAAGGCCATTTCCTGTAGCTGATGAGAGATTACAGTCTCCCTTCTATCACATCTCTTCACCGATAGCTGTGAGGGGGGAGGAGAAAGCATGTTTGCAGGCATGTTTTCTCACTTGTTTGCGTTTCGTTTTCATTGCTTTTTGTTAAGAATTTAAAATTTGGAAGCTGAAAGCCAGACATTTCCCTAATTTCTCCACATAGGTCCCTTCGCAGGTGCAGCCTGCCTCGCGGACGCGCACGGTAACGCGCTCCGCACTGTACCTCCCTCTTCCTCAGCTCGTTTAAGTCCTCGCCTCCTTGCCTTCAATGAGCACTATTGTTGAGAAGTCTGTGCGCCGCTGAGCGCCGGCGGACTTGGCTCTCCAAGCACAGCCAGTGCGCTGCAGTTCCATGAGACACCTTCTGGTTTCAACTCCGCTGCACTGCAAGAAGAAGTTTCTCATAATTTTTGGGGGGAGCTTTGCATTTGAGAGGAAATCCCGACAAAGTGGATAAAAGGTCAGGGTAGAAGGTGCTCCAGCGTATTCCCGCGGACTTTGGATTACTTTGCCAAGGTAAGTCTCCCGTGCGTTTTGATAGTCATACGGAAACTTTCAGTGTGGACTTGTGTGCACGCTGAACCGTGTTGTAGCCCTTTTAATTCATGTTTATTTATTTATTTCATTTCTAAGGAAACCCTGCTCATGCGCGAAACCGTTTAGATGCTGTGATATCCATTACAAGTATAGAGTTCATCAGTTCTTCTGTAAACTTTGACGCTCCTACACGCACTCAGAATGAATCCAGCGTCGGCTCCATGCAGTACCTTCTACCCAGCTTGCTTCGGAGGTGAAAGCTTCCTTTGTGGCTGTGATTTTGTCAGCGTATCCTTGCATTCCTCTCCCGGCGTACGGGTCAGTATCTCGGGTCAGGATCTGCTGGCCAGACGCGCTCAGGGAGACGCACCAGCAGGAAAGACACTGAGAGGAGTGTTCCCTACAGAGATATGTGGAAAACAGGATTAGCTCTTATCTTGGTCGTTGCTTCAGTGTTGCATGTACCTCTTCACTGTTTCCCTCTCACCTCGGGCTGTTTGAGGCTTTAATCTGCACTAACTGGTGATTCCCCGGACACAACTCAAAGTATCACTTTTGGGACACACCGTCTACCAGCTCACAGTGATGAATTTATGGTGTTTGCTTTGCTGTTATCCTGTCAAGCCTACATATATGTTGCTATGTGACTAAATATGTATGTAAACATGTTTTATTTGGAGCATGCATATTTTATTTAGTGACTATTTTAAAGATTTTTATTCGCTCGAGTCTACAATGACGTGCATCACTGAAAGCGGACTTTACCATAATCTGCTGTTTTTAGTGTTAAAGTTAGTGGATTAGTGATTGACAGGTGACAACTCTAACAGTGTTAATTAAATATATGAGCATCATTATGATAAAAACACAGATCCCAGCTTCTCAAGTTTAAGGATTTATTTCTTGCTTGTCTTTGGTTGATGTCCATGTAAGTTAAATACGTAAAAAAAAATTTATACCAGTGACAAAACTTGAAAGTGGAAAGAACGGCTTTCTCTTCTGGGATCTTGTGGTGCGGATTTCTCACTCTTTCCCCCCTTACGTTTTAAAGAAGGAGCAGCAGAGGCTCAAAGAATATCTTTCAGATCCCCTGACATTGCAGTGCATTCATTAAACGTGAACAGCAGAATCTGAACTTGTGGACTTGTTCATAGAAGACAGTGTTTCAGAGTCCCCCTGGGGTTTGGAAAGCTGTGCTGGGCATTTGACTGTTTTCTAACTTTTGAAAAATAAAGAGTTATTAACAGCAATTTGTTGTAGTGGTAAAATGCATATTTATATCTCATCTCCCATTCACCTCAAAAAGACCAGTTTTATTCATCTTTATTCACGTCTAAACCAACTATAATAATCTGGTACTGCAGTGGTAACATGTAGAAGGAATGCCTGCAATGCATGACTGAGTTGTTTATCTAATAAATCTAGGCAGCAATATGCTGATTATGACCTCCTGTCTTCACCCTATCTTGCAATTTGCTGCTTTCGCTGTCTGCTCCGTGAGGAGTTTGGGGTAGTAAAGCAAACCCAGCGTAGAGTATGAGTATGGGAAAAGCAAAGAAAGGTGGAGACAGAGGGATGGACAGAAGTACATGGAGAGTAAAGCAAACATTCCTGACGCGGAGTCTCAGAGATTTAATTAAGGTTTTTGTGAGATGTTGCAGTGAGCACCTCGAGGTGAAGACTTAACCTCAACTCTCCCCGTTTCAAGCTTGGACTAATCCCAAGGGTCAGCTAATAAGTGTTCAGGTCGTGCCACCATGACAACTAAATGGGGGGAACATGAAGGAAAGTTCCTCAATCAGGGAGGCAATAAGCTCGTGAAGGAAGTTAAGAGGCACAAGGTGAACAGGACAGAGGCATGGACTGGATAGTGTGCATGTGTGTGTGTGTGTGTGTGAGATTTCACTTGTTATCAGCCACACCAGTTAAAAGCCCCTCCTCCTAATGGGGTTTAAGTGAGCCCTGTGGTGCTCAGATGTTACCTAGCTACACACAGTCATTTCTCTGTGACTTCAGGGGAGATTACATTTGCTTGCATTTTCAGGAGTCTTCCTCTAACCTCAGTATTAATTACTTCTTGAACAACCTTAACGCTGAGACTCTTTATAAAAGAAGTGAATGTAGACTCTGCATCCAAAAAGTGAGTGAACCTTTCTTTCTAATGGCCAGCAGGTGGAGACTCGTCAGGTTGCAAGAAAGAAGCCACATTCTACAGATGTCTGTGAGCAAATGACCCCCACTTTCCTGATGTGTTTATGGGCTCAGCTGCTAGTTTCAAATCTTACTCAATGCAGCAGGATGTTAATTTTGTAAATTATGATTTAGAGCACTAGACTAGAGCAGGGCATGCTTTAGGGTGTGGCTGTTGTGTGATTGACAAGTGTATGGGTGTACATTGAGTCCTCGGGTTCTCAGTCAGATCCCCTTGATCATCTGCTTTCAAAAATCCAAGCTGACAATCCCCAAAATACTCACGACAGTAGTCGACAAACATTAATTTGTATATATCCTGTGCTGGAACCTTAAAATATGTCTTTCCTTCAAATGGCATCAATTATATTATGTGGTCTTACCTTTTGGCCACTTCTCCATAATGCGTTTGTGTAAACACATTTACATCTGCACATAATGACTAATACCTAGACCCCCCCCCACACACACACACCCCACCCTCCAGGCCAGAATTTGGTCACCGTACCACTCTTTGAGTAGACTTTTTATAGGCAAATAACATCAGTGACACAACAAGCTGTACTTATTTGCAAAGTTTCCTCCAACTTTGCGCTATTTGCATTTCCATTGCTTTTGAAGCCTTGATGTGCTGACTGCACAGTTTTTCCTGAACAAATAGTTTCTCCCTGCTGTTTCATTTTTACCATTCTGCCCATTCCTTTCTTATTTGCTGTGCATCTACTGTGTCTGACGTGTGCAGATGTGACATTTTTACATTGCACGGATGCTCCTGTCCAGCCTCACCCTCCTGCTCCCTTGTTCAGGTTTCTGCTCACTCTGTTATTCAGATTATTTTTCTTCTGTAAGACTTATATTTTCTCTGGATTTCTCTTTTATGTAGGACAGAATGTCCCACTTAGTTTAAGTCTGCACTCATAATCGGTAACAATAAGAACCTGCAGAACGATTGGTGCTTTCACGTGAGGTCTCCAGAAAAAGTCGTTAGATTTGCTGCACTTAAAACAAAAAAGCACTAAAGGGATTCTGAGAACTCGTTAAATGTAGGTATGAAAACACCTTTAGCCTGTTTAGAACTCCAATATGGAAAAAACTTTAAACAGAAAAATTGTAATGCCAAAATTAATATGAGACTTCATTTGAAAGCAACATCTTCTATTTTTCAGCTTATTTGGCATGGGACTAAAACAGAACCCAACCATCACCCTTTGATTGAGGCTAAACAATTTCTCTAAGACATCACCCTTACTCTACATTATGTAATGCTGTTATGGTGCCTTGCCTTAAATTTGTTTTATTAGATGTGAGAAATTTTAAATTATATCTCTTCTTTCAGGCAAATCCATTCCTGGAACTGCTACAACTAATTAGTAACTGAGCAGTTGAATATTTGCATAGAATGTCTTCACTCTGTAGCTTTAAACAAAAAGAAATCAAGGTTTTCAGCTTTGTCAGTCTGACATTTCCAATTCCAACTGTAGCCTCTGCCACTTTGTATTTGAGCAAAAAGTGCACATAAAAATACAGGGCAGAAATCAAAATGTCACCCTCTTGCTGCTGTGCAGATGTACAGTGGGTTGTGAGGGTCCAACATCAAGCCTCCGACTGCTAATAAATCATTCTTCTCAGTTCGGTCATTACGCCGTTCTGGATTTGCTTCCCTTGTTGTTTTAGCATTTGATGAATGAATTTCTTTCCAAGTTATCAAGTACTATAAATTCAGTTTCTAAAAGCGCATCTTATATCACTTTATTGCCTCAGTGATTGAAGTGTCCCAATTTCCACAATCATGAAATAACATCTTTGAATTGTTTTGTCTAAAACTTTTAAGACAGCAAATGTTTAGCACATCAAAGCTGAAAATAATAAATAATAATAGAGTTATTTTTTAGTCAGTAAAAGGGCATTGGTCTGCTGACTACTCAACTTACTTTGTTAAATGACTGAGGCACATACATACATACATACATACATACATGCATATTACCTTGTCAAAACCTGTTGTTTGAATTATTGGAAGTGGATGCTTCTTTTTTCTTGCAGACTCATATCTATGCATCCCAGTCTTGCCTGAAGCAATTTATAACATTTATTTGAATGATGGGAGTTGGAATATGGCAAAATTTGGTCTCTGTTATCAGGGACATAAAAAGGCTCACGTTACATCTTTACAAGCTTCCTTGACAGCGGAGGAATTCAAGACTCAAACAACACGCAACACGCTGAGGCTTAACATGCTCACCAGAGGGGAACCCCTCCGTGAGCTCAAACCCTGCCTACTCCCCTTCCACCACCAGGGACGGTTTAGGAGTTGTTACTCCTTTACTAACCCATGGAGCGTGTCCCCCCCACCCTCACAGTGTGCTGTATAAACACTGGCGGCTCAATAGGAAGGTAAAGAGCGTGACACATACAGACTCCTCGTAACATTCCTGTGTGGTACCAGGAGACACCAGGAGACCAGGATACCTCCAGTGGTTTGACTGTGTCTGTATTGCCTAATACAGAATGCAGGATGAGACAACAGCTAACCTTTTGGTGACCTGAAATCACATTTTTTTTCTTTCAATTTATAGCCTTTCATGTATGAGGGGTTAAAGAACAAAATCTCAATATCCCATTGAGAGTCATGTCTTATTGAAACAGCAAAATCAGTTTCTAGAAATATGTAAAGTTAAAGTAAACCAGTAATAAGTGTTTTCCTTGCCATTTGAGAGCTGAGAGAATCAGCCTCTGCTGCGTATAAAGAAAGCTTTCATATTCGAGCTTGCTCCCTAATCTCTCTTTAAGATAACATTTCCCCACTCTGTCCTTCAATGGCAGCCATACCTGAGGGCAAGTGTGTGTGTGTGTGTGTGTGTTTGGATGGGGGTAGTGTAGTAGATTAGGGAAAGCCCACCTTCCAGCTCCCTTCTTCTGAGCCCCCTCCCTTTATTTTCCTGGGGGCACATAGTCTTGCTTTGCACACATACACCCTTTTGTTCCTGTTAAACAGGACAAGTGCACACACACACACACACCCACACACACTTGCACTGAAGTTGCAAGCACACTCCAGGCTGGGGGCTGCAGGGCCTCACAAAGCACTTCAAAGAGTAGAAGTCTGGGCCTGTGATATTTTCAGAAAGTTAAAGGCACAACAGGTGAGGAGAGAGGCCATTTGACAAACAGGCATTGTCGCTTACCCCAGCCGTGTGCACTGAAGTTGAGACGTGTGTCTGACATGCTGTACACATCAGGACTTGTGAAAGATTATTGAGTCACATCATAGTTGTGTCAGGTGTTATTTTAAGGGACCTCTAAGGCGCATGTGTAGTATCTTGTTCCTTTCAGACAGGTAAGACCTGATTGTGTCTGTCTACAAGTCTGTGTTTGCCTGTTTACACCATTCATAAGTTTTTTTTTTTTAGTTTTCCTGTGAAAAACTAAAGGTGGTTCTGGCTTGTAGAACCGCCTTTAGCAGCAATAACTTGACTTGCTGGTATCGCTTCCTGCTTGGCATTGTGTCACCACATAACCGAATCCTCCAACCCCGCAAACTGCAGAAACGTCTGCTTTTATAGAGGTGCTTGCACTTGTTGATGGAAAAAAAACCAGACTTTAAAAATGGGAACACGAGGAAAAACAGGACTTGTTTTGCACCTTAGCAAAGCGCAGATATCCACGCAACTAGCGACAAATCTAACAACTATTTCCTGCGCGACTTCAGCGCCTTTTGGAGCTAGCCGCGAAATCCTCCGTCCGCTGTACCAGTAAAGATTATATGTTTTACAGTTTCACTAATGTTCACGTGGACTGCTGCCATCTTGGATTGTTAAGTTAGGGTTGGCGGGGATGCTCCTACTTTCTGAGTTGGAAGTCTGATTTGAGGGGACATTCCAAAAAATCAAATGGATCCCACCTGTAGCTCTCAAAGCATTAATTATCTTGGTTGCGTTCTCTTCACTCTTCTTTGGTGTTGCGCTGTCGGGACTGTACATTTAACTCAATAAAGGGTTACTGAAGGGTCACCGTGGCAGAATAAAATCAAGAGTAGCCTTGGCACCCATTGGTAGCAAATTTTGTGTCTAATTTTTAGAGCCGGGCCTGGATGATTGTTGTTAGGTAATTTTAGTATTTTTAAATATATATAAACATAGGCTCTAATTTGCAGCCTGATATCTTTACTATAAATTACACACCCTGCTTTCAACTAAAAGTGTTGCTCTGCAAGTAGCAACAGAACAGCCAAAAGGTGCATGAGGTTACTGAAAGGAAAATATGTAGTTGCTTGACCTGCTAAGAGGGTATCAATAAAAAAACCAACAAACCAACTCTTAATGGGTGTTAGTCTCAGGAGTCCTCTGTTTTAAATGTGAGATGAAATTAAACTAAATTATAGATTGCACAGTATTATAGTAATAGTTTGATGAGAGGAGAAGTATAATTAAACCCTGTGGGGCTAGAATGAGTTGTGCAACAGTTGTGTAAAAGATAACAAAAGTTACTGTAAGATCAACTGAATCACAGCCATGACTGCAGGTGTGATGCTACAGTTGTGAACAATGCAAATTACTGCTTCTGTGTTCAATAAAAGCCTTAGGTGTATTATTAGCAGGTTTATGGGCTGATTGTGTATGCTGAGTCTTGCAAGTTATGTCGTAACACTGACATTCCTTCATGCAGACTCATCTTCACACCGCTGCTAAGAGGATAAATGTCGCGCACATGTCAACCCACCTTCATGATGTGTAAAGAAAAAGCAAACCTTTAGAGAATACTAGTCAGTACAGATGTATACTGTACGCTAGTGCACATTCATATCTTGCACAGATATTTTCTTGCCTCTCTCACACACACATGCACGCAAGTCATCCTTGGGGGCCTCGCTGCAGCTGGCAGGGGATTAAGGGGTCAGGAGTCAAAGGGTGACTCAGTCAACCAGAAGACCGGGACAAAAAGCTGACAAAGCAGAAGAAACACAGGAAAAAAAAAAAAGGATATATACGGGTGCTCCAGGTGCTCCAAATAGGAAGAAATTGACTCGACTTGATGGGCACCATTTAGTTGAGTACAATTTTGAGTGTTGCCGTTTGGCCAGAAGCCTGCTGTCTGCTGATACTTGGAACACCAAAGTAAGACAAACAGATCAAACCATCTAGAAGAAGCTTGTGCAACGTCTTCAGCTGTTACTGATCGTTTATCTCAATGAGAGCGAGTTAAGGGCGTGATTTCAGCAGTCATCAAGGTGTGTGGCCTTTTGAGAGGTGAAATTAGCTGCATTTAAGACTGGAAAAGATAAACAACTTTTTAATAAGATGATAATATATCTTTCATATTTTTCTGGCTTCATCGGCTTCACTGCTTCACAATGAGCAACAGATCATGGGGTCGAAAAGAAAGGGGAAAAGATCAAAGATCAGCTAAATGAGCCATGTAAAACAAAGCTTCCAGATAAAACTGTGGAAACCAGTGCCTTTCTCTAAATTAAACAGCTTTGTCTCACTCTGCAGCGGCAAAAAAATAGTCTAAGGCCCGGCGTGTTTCATCCAGGGCATTGCAGCATTTGTGGTAAAACAGGAATTCAGATATTAAATTGAGCAGAAAGCTGAAAAGAATTACACTTAATAATTATTGTTTAATGAGAAATGTCTGTTCACGTCAGCACTTTAAAGTTGTTCTTTCATGTTGACATGGATAAGATTATGAGCAGGATTATTTCCTGATAATTCCCACATGCCAGGGTAATAAAAAAAATCTGGTCAACAAAATCTCAGCCTTTTATTTCTAAGACAAACGACTTTTAGTGTGGCCTCTCCTGGGCCGATAACATTTTGGGTAAAAAGTGCAAATATAGGCAAATAGAACCATTTTATTCTGGTAAAAAATGATAATGAAATTCCCTTTGTCCGTGTCGAGGCAGCCTTGTGTTTGAGTTTTTGCTGTCTCACATGCATCTGACTCGGCACTTTACACATCATCGTCTCACTAAACCGTGCATAGCAGAATGTGGCTGCGGGCGAGCCTGTGGTATTTTTAATTTGGACATCTTGTTCACAGATGAAATCCACTTCAAAGAGCACAGAGGTGGATCAAGAGTTAGCCTCTAGCAGCTTAAACAACACTGGCAAGGAGAGGGGTGCGCAGTAGAAATGGAGCCTGTGTTCTAAGTGCATGCGTATCCATGTCTGTGTATTAGAACGAGCACAAACACAGATAGCATAGTCACAAAAGTCAATAGTATATGAAAGTTAAACTTTAAAGGATGGCGTGCATGTGTAAAATGGCCCTCAGACTGATATTATCCGTACTTCTTGCTACTTTCGTCCATTACTGAGTAGTCAGCAGCTGTTTTATGGTTCAGATATCCTCAACTTACATACATTATTGTGTCAAACTAGAGGTGGGTTGCAAAGCAACTTGCAGATGTGCCGCAACTGTAGGCAGGCTAAAGCAGCTTAAATAGCGCCCCTTAGATCGTTGCATCCAACTGGATCTGTAGGAAGGTATCAGCTGAGCCATGAGCTGATCTGTTGGAACTGCAGCAACTAATGCTGCACTTGATTCTGAGACAGAAAATAATAGAGCGCATTGTATTAATCTTTAGGGTGCACAAGCTAAAAGTTGCTTTCGGGTACATTCCAGACTCTGTTTTAAATTTGTAGATAGGAGCCAGTGCTGATTTATTAGTGTCTGTCAATTGTGGTCTAGTAGTACATTAGCTGTGACTGCTGGATAAGACACTCCATAAACACAGACAGACTAATGCAAGTCCAAAACAAACAGTCAGCAGGTCAGGCAACTGCAGAAATGTTACTCCATACCTCTGATGAGGCCAAGACACACCAGACTCCTTTCCCCAGAACAAATGGGATATATTAGACAGGTTGAGGTCACAGGGATTGATGGAGCAATTTCATAGGCTCAATCATAGAAGTTTGGTCTTAATCTATATCTGTGCTGAGTCTTGATTTTGTTGCAGAAGTCTCTGCAGTTCAGAGACTTCTGGCATTCACTAAACTCCCTGCTCAGTAAAATTTGATGGTTGCCATTATTCAAAGGAATGTAAAGGTGTGTGCAGTATGGGGTTTAAGAGGTGAGTGTTTTCCCACTAAACCCAGAGTTTGCCAATAAATTAAGGCGTAGATAAACACAGGCAGCATTAACTTTAGCTGCCGTTCTTTCGTTTTCATATACAGTACTATGCAAAAGTTTCAAGCCACCCCTTTATATCTTTACATTTTTCTTCCAAGGAGCCAGACTTTCTTGTAATAATTTTTTAACGTGGTCTTGAGCGTTAGTTCTTCTTATTTTCAATCCAGTGCTTGTACCTGACCATTTTCAGAGGACTTTTTTTTTCTTTGTTTGTCAAGCCACTAAACACTGACCTATGAATCATTCAAGTTTTAAAAAAGCACTAATTCAAGGGATGAACCAGTGTTGTGTCATAACAGGCGCCTTAGTAATGAGTCAAATTTAAATTGTATTTTTAGGCACTTAGTTACTTACATTCTGTTGCAAAAACACACAATTTGTCCCAGTTTCTTTGTCAAAATGTCAAAGCTAACACAGTTTGACAGACATAAAATAATATTTTTGCAATAAAGTGATTCCCAAAGAGCTATTAGTCAAAAACTTGGCATAGCTCAGTATGGTGTATGTGACTTATAAACCACACACACACACACACACACACACACACACATGAGAGTCATGTTGTATTTTAAGAAATAGGAAAAAATACAGCAGACCTGATAGAGGAGACCTGAGAGATCTACTGCCCACTGAAACCTCATCAGAAATGGTTTCAGTGGAAGGTTGGCTGCCAAGAAGCCATTCTTAAGGAAGGGAAACTGGAAGAAAAAGCTTATTCAAATTGTCATCAACATATATGAAGAAGGAGAGAGAGGTACAACAGTGAGCCTCTACACCCATCTGTAAAACACGGTGGAGGCTCTGTCATGGTTTTGGGGCTGCGTTTCAGCCAGTGGTGTTGGCGATCTTGTCAAAACTGTTGGAATTATTGACAGAAAAGTACCGTCAGATTTTCATCCACCATGCAATACTATCTGCAACCTATCTGACTGGCAACGGCTTCATTTTGCAGCATGGCAGTGATCCTAAACACACTGCCATCGCAGTACAAACATACCTGTATAGAAAATTACATAATGGAACACTATCAGTCATGGATTGACCTCCCCAGAGCCCAGACCTCAACATTATCAAAGCAGTGTGGGATCATTTTGACAGAGAACAGAACAAAAGGGCAGAAACATCCAAAGAAGAGCTTTGAATGTCCTTCAAGAAGCCTCGAGAACTATTCCTGAAGACTGAAGAATAAAGGTGGTCACACCATATATTGATTTTCAAGATCATTAGAATTGGTCAAACTCTGTTTTATACAGTTATAAAAACTGCTGTATTTCCACGCATGTTTTTAAATGTGTCAATGAATCGCTGCACCTATTTCTAGTTTTCCCAGCAAAATATAAAGAAATGAGGAGTGGCTCAAGGCTTTTGCACATTATTGTAAGCAACAATCAACAAAACATCTCTGAGTGGTCTTTATTTCTCAGCTCCTCTGCTTCAATAAGTTTAGGTGTGGTTTTGTTGGAAAGAGACCTAAGCCTGCTGCAACGGTTGCTAAATGTTGCTAGTATTTTCAAAATGCTAATTGGCACGTTCTTGATGTTGTAACATAAATTACTCTCCTTAAGCCAGAAGACTTTTTTTTTTTTTTTTTTAATGGAGGGGGTCTTTAAAGAGGTCTCAGAAGCTGCCAGGTCTAGTGGGAAAGTCAGGAGGTTTGCAGCACCATGAAGGGCTGCCTAAAAGTTGTTAAACTGAGATTAAACTGATTGCGGCATGGATAGATTTCACATTTCTCAAACTGAGCCCCCCTCTAACCAGTAAGAAGATCAGAGACAAAGCAAAAATGACAGAAATCAACAACTGCAAAATGAATTCATGCAGGACTTCTTTAAAGTGAGCATTGTCTGTCAGCTGGAGAGGATCAGCAGCAGGATCACAACACAGTACAGCTGAATAAGCAGACAGCGCTGCACATGAAGTAAAAAATGCAAGCTGACTCAGTCATTTTTTTATTTATTTATTTTTTTTCACGAATGACACCTTGAAGAAAAGCTTAGCACATTGCATTTTATTAACTTTTCCTTTGTCAAAACGATAGGACAGTCGGGTCCACCAGCAGTGATGTCTAGAAATAAAAGGTTTTAAATGTGCTGAATTTTCTGAAGGATATTAAAGATTATTTAAGTACAGTACAACAAGGGATGTTCAGGTGGTGCAAAAGGATTGTGTTTCTGTTTTCTCCGAGCTGTGATCGATCTATTGCAAAACGTGTTCATTTTTATGGACACGTGTGTTTCTCTGCTGCTGCTTTGCGTAAACTGCTTGTTTACTTAAAGCTGTTATAGCCGAAGATAAACTGAAGAGCTGAGGCAGCACAGAAACTCCCCTGTGCTTGGTTGTCATGTTTTGTAGGTTCCCTGTTAAAATAGTGACATTTCTGAAGAAAAAAACAATCTGAGTATGCTTGATTGCTTTCACTGGCAGCTCAGGCGATGCCTCCATGTGAAACTGATTTCAGTTAAAAAGCAGATAGCATCGGCTTCATTGTAATAGGCAGCAGTGAGTTTTAGGTATCTGCAGTAGATATCGATCCATATCTTAAAAGGATCTGGCATGCAAGAAAAGGCCAGCATTATATATGCAATCAGTGGAAAATGAAAGGAGGTCACTTGTGGCTTCAGTGGGAGTCTGTGTGTGTGTTTGTACGTGAGTCTGCGTGTGCACCCCATTCATCTACATAAACACAACACCATTTTTCCTTCTCCAAACATCCCTACGAGCCTCGAGGCTTTTCTAAGTCGTGTGTCAGAGCCTGGCCTGCAGTGGAGCATGTCAGCGCTGCTCCTTCACATCTGTCTTCCGTGGAGTCTGATTCCAACACACCACACACCGTGCAGCCTACTGCAGACGTATGGAATGGCACGTCTGTGATTAAAAAAAAAAAAAAAAGAAGCACTGGATTTCTCACAGGTAGGACAACACAAGTGGACTTTTTAAAGTTAATAAAAGTTTTCTCATCTTGTTCAGCACTCTCCAGTAGCTACGCTGTTCTCTGCTATTGCCCAGCAATGTGACATGTGACGTGCGTGTGGCTGCGGCGTTCTTATCTTTTGCTGGGTCTAATTACTTTATGGCTTTTTGACTTCTTGCTTTTGTGGATTTTTTTTTCTTTTTGTGTGACTGCTGTTAAATCAACTCACTGTCATTCTACACAAATAGCTCAATTAATCCACTTTTATTTGATTCTGCAGCATTAATTAGCACTTTGTTAGAAAAACAAGCCGCTAACAGTACAACCAAAAAAAATGATAATGATCAGTAAGTCAAAATTTTTGTTTTCCACACATCAGAGGCTGTAGCCGTTACTTGTTGATACGCTGATAAAAGTGCAAAGATTGCCATCTTGTTTTGTCTGACTGCTTCACAGCAACAGTCGCCCAGTGGAATGTGTATTGATAGTCATTCTTCCAGGCTAAATTCTTTATTGATTCCCTCATTGTTTGCTGATCAATTTCTTTTGTGCAAAAGCTGCAATGGACTGAATGACATCAAGTGACAAAGGGTCGACTGGTCGATGGTTAGATTGATATGCTCTTATCTGACCACACAATCGGCAGTATTACTTTCTCAGGGAGAAAAATGCTGTCTCAAAGGCCCTTCAGGACTGATTGATGATTTTTGACAGTGGGAGGTACCTGTGCAAAAAACACCCTGTATTTTCAGTGCTATAGAAATGCCCAAATCTGGCTGTGACTGCTAGTTTAATGTTTGTATTTACTGATCTTTTAATTGCTAAATGACACCCTGTCAAAGAAGGAGCTGATGTGACTGCATGTTGTTAAAATGAACAGGCCAAAGTCAAAGTTTGTATATCACACATTCAAAAATGCAAAAACGCAAGCAAAAACAAGGCATATCATCTAAACTTTTTGGGCTTCCCTGTCTGTAAGAGGTTCCACCAACTTTGACACTGTAGGGTTATTTTTGTAGACTGAGTTTATTTTAAAGTAACTTGGTTTAAAAGACGTCACAATCTGCAAATACTAAATTTTTATCCCCATTGTTAATTCATTTGGGCTAAAAAGGGCTAGCAGATAGAGTGCACGCCATACACTGTGGTAGACTGATTTAATCAACAGGTAACACCTACCCCCTCCTCTCTTCGAGCGGTTGATCGTTTAAAGAGTAGACACAGCTTTACACGTCACTTTAGTCAAGATTTTCTTTGGTTAGCTACAGCAATACTGAAGTCATTGTTTTTGCAATGTGCAGCCGTCAGAAAAAAACACGCCAGTAGTGATAACAGAAATCAATTGCCTGCGTGGAGGCATCCATTTTTGATTAACTGGAGCGGATTCCTGCTCCCCATTTTTCTTTCTCCATAGTTTGCTGTTTAACATCCATCACATTCCTTCTTTAAAAACAAACAAACAGAAGCAGCAAGACAGTGTTGACATGACCTTTAACCTCATGACACTACATCATTTGCAGGGCAACTTGAGCACTTTTGCTTGCAATGTTACCCTTGGGGTGTACCACAGTAAGTTTACTGTGGACTGGAAGGAAGTTTCCTGTTATTCAAGGCAGGTGATGATGAGCTTGGCTATCTGTCACTGCTGATAGCGAGGCATGCACAAACAGAGGACCTGGTTCCTGTCATGATAAACGGTGTGTTGGGAAGATGAGTAATCTGATGTGTGTGTGTTTGTGTATATGGGCATATGTGCTGAATGAGTTTAGGTAAACCTCAGCTGTGGTTTCTGTATGAAATTGAACCCTCTGAATTTTGTCATCAGGGATGGTTTGCTATTCTGGAAGAAAAAAAAAATCTTGATAGAAGCTGAAATTGCTGTACAAGACTTCACGTGATTACACCCCCCCTTCCCCATCAGTGACATGTTGTTTGGCTAATGCAGGATTAAACTGCCAAAACCTAAATTAGTTCCATATTTTCTTTCTCTTGCAGGCACAAGGGCTCCTTGGCAGAGTTGCCCTCCCAGGACACAGTTTTATGTGTCTGTAGCTGCTTTCAAACTGTAGAAATAATGGCAGGGAACAGGTCTGGTCTTGTAAAGTTGATAGAGCAGAGGGCCTGGTTTAGCTCTGAACGGCACCACAGAGAGTTAAAAAATCTGTTCCTGTGTAAAAAGCAGCCTTTGTTTCTGGGTCATGAACCAGTCAAGGTCATTGGCTTTAACTGAGCCAAACAAACACACACATACACACACACGCGCGCACACACACAGTTTAGTTTACACTAATTAATTCCCCTTCCAGAAGGGACAAGAATGGGTGCATTTCTGTGTGTGTGTGTGTGTGTGTGTGTGTTTATTTTAAAGGGTCTGTCAGGAGGTAAAGTAAATAGATAAGTGACAAAGTAAACATCCATCCTGCATAGATGCCAAAATCTTTCTTCAAGGATACACTTCTACATACAAACATCAGCTGTGCCTTATATTAATAAATTGCTCTGTTTTTCTCAGTTTTTCAGAACGTGAACTCATTTTCAGTTATAATCCAATTATAATACTGACACTTCCTATAGGCTCTCAGCAGTAAATCCATCCACACTCCTTGGCCTAACTCTGGGTTAATCGAGATGACCCAGCTGCAGGGGACTGTTGGTAAAGGCTTTTGGCCTGTTTCAGTTAATATTTGTGTGTGTGTGTTTGTATGTACAGTATGTGTGTATTTGTGTGGTTCATAAGTCACATTTGCGTTGGACAAATGTGATCTTTATGACTGTATGAGTATAAATAACAGCACTGATTGTTGTTGATTTTCCAAGGCACCGTCTGCTGCGCCACTGAATTTTCAGCACAAATTAACGAGTAAGTTTTGGGGGCAGACAGAAGTCTGTTGCACCATGGGTCTGAGAGAGACAGAATTTCGATCCTGTGTATGTCCTGTACATATTGCAGATTCGACAATAAAGCTGACTTTGACTTGACTTTGAAGTCCTGTGACAATTGCACAAAGAGCACTCCAGCATCCGAGGCCTGTGGTCAAAATACGTTCTGGCACTTTCACAGAGCAAGTTCAGTGCAGATGAAGTGAGATACAAATGCATTCTATTGTAAGTAACCCGGGAGTATCTCGAATTTTAACTTCTCAAGGTTTATCAACAGGCAAAGCTTGCAACAAAGTCATTAATGTTCTATGATTAATAAAACAATGCAGTGCTTGTGCACACAGTAGTTGCAGTTGATTAAAATGTGCACAGCATGACTCAAACTACTGCTGTAACAGACTGGAAAGCAAAGGCAGTGAGAATCAAAGTGAGCCTAAATCATATATAGCTTACCATATTCTTCAATTAGTAGACATGAATGGGTGGAAATCAGCTGTACAGTTAAAAAAGTATTTAGTAATGATATTTGCTGGCTTCAGTTTAATTATTTCAGGCTGTTTTATATGTGTAAAAATGATCAACTAGAACTGTAGTGCAATAAGCTAACTAATGAGCATCTGTCATTAATAAATAGATTCCCAGCACTAGCTTGTTATGGGCTGGTTGAAACCCAAGGGATCGACTTAAAGTCAGGTTTAGATGGAAAGTCTGAATACAGATTTTAATAGACTTTCTCTAGTAAGCTAAAAATGTCATGGAAATGAGAACCCCAGTTTCCACTAGACTGACTAAATGAGTATTGCTCTAACAGTGAGGAATGATGGCTGCTATTAATTTCATATCCTCAAATTTATCCTAAATGAAACTACAAAAAAAAGCAGTCTAAGCAACCCTGAATTATATAAGTGGTTAACAAAATGGTTGGAGGGATTAATTCTCTTAACCACTCATCGAGCTTAGAGTTGTGTAGAGTTGTATCCCAGCTTGAACAGGGTGGAAGGCAGCAGTACACCCTGGACAGGCCACTAGTTCAATACAAGGCAACACAAACTGAATCAATTCAATCAGTTCAAATGGAGTAGATTCACCTCGGATTCAGATACAGGTCCACATGCTTACAGATGGTTCATGTGGACCAGTAAAGGGCCAATTAAGATAGGTTTCAGTTTGAGGTTCTGCTTTCTTAACAGCAGTCTGTCTCTGTGTGTATGTTTGTGATAATGAACCAAATTAGATTAGCCAAAACCAAACCTGAACTTGATGTTTCTTAAAGTGCAGATAAGATGTGAATATGGTATCTGTCTGAACTTGCACAAACCAGAAGGTAGACATCTACTGTACCATCTGAACTTTTCACTCACAGTCCGGGCAAACCTGTGCCCTGCCAGAGTCCTGAACTAGCACGAAGGGGGGCCCTGTTGGGTAAGAGTGCCTCAGGTTATCATCAGTCAGGAACTGGTTGGAGGTGAGGGGGAGATGAATGAGGAAGCACCAGTGACAAGTGAGGTGTATTTAACATTAAAGTTGTTATGTGTAATAAAAAAAAGTGATTGTGAGGTGCTGATAGAAGAGGATATAGGGTGACTTTGTTTAATTGAAAACAATGGCCTTGAAAACCTCTGACTCTGCTCAAAAGCCTTCATTGCTATTGTGGCTCCTGTCATTGTCGTAGCCTCAGCGATTCTGTTTACAGCAAACAGCTCATTAAAATGAGCGACAAGTGACGGCATGCCAGGAACTGATACATAGATCTCAGGAAGGTGAATGAGGAAGCTCACTCCTTTAGGGTGAAAACACTGTAGCTTCAAGAGTTTAAGTCTACAAACATCTCAAAATGATAATAAGTTATGTGTGTATTACTCAGGTAAAGTTATTTTAGGTTTTGGCAAAAGATAACAGACTTGTTTTTATGCACTAACCTCAAGATGCTAATTTGTCTGTACTTTGTTTCTAAGGAAAATATCCACAAAAGGCACATCTGGAGGATTAGAAACATCACTGGGAGGATTTAACAAAATTTGTACAAGTAGTAAGAGGGGGGGTAGACATGGCTGAAAAGGTTGTACCTGTTGCCATTTGCTTGCTGACACACCTGTGTGAAGCTGACTGCGGGTGACATGCTTATTTCCAAGTGCTGACTGACAAGATGGGCTCGGAACCGCTCAAGTGTAAAGACATGCACACAACCTTCAACCTTCAAATTCATGACTGCTGTAGTTGTTACAGCAGAATACCCAACTGTGCTTGTGGTGCATCATTGCTGGCATTTATGCTTCACCTCAGTGGAAAAACCGGTGTCACCAAGATTCACCCTGAGTCAAGGGGTGCGGCCACTGTACCACAAGTAAACACAACAAGGTTGGCTAATTCCTCCTTTGCATACACAGTGTCTAGCTACCTAACTTTGTTAAGAAGAAACCAAAGCATTAGTCAGCTTAATTTTTACTTATACAACCTTTCAGGATAAAAAAAAAAACAAAAAAAACCATGACTAATATCCATATACCACTATCCATTTTGTTGTGCTCAAAAAAAAAAAAAATCAGTTACTGACTTACAGTCTGTATGTGCGTTGTTTCACTTACAGTGTCCTAATTAGACACTCTTTAGACATTCTTATTTTTAGTGAAAAAATAAGAATAGAAGGTTGGAGTTCAGTCTGTGACAGCTATTAGTGCCGTGTAGGACTACTGCAATAAGTCAGTAGAAGCAAGACAGAGTACATATGTTTGTGAATGAAAGGGCATGCAAGGAGAGGTAGTGAAGGTGCATGAGTTTAAATACCTGGTATCAAGTATCCAAAGCAACGGACAGTGCACAAGACAGGTGAAGTAGAGAGTGCAGGCAGGGTGGAGTGGGTGGAAGTGAGTTTCAGGGGTGATTTGTGACAGACGGATAGCAGCAAGAGTGAAAGGGAAGATTGACAAGAAGGTAGTGAGACCTGCACTAGTGAGACGGTGGCACTAACAAAAAGACAGGAGGTAGAGTTGGAGGTGGCAGGGCTGAAGATGTTTAAGATGTTCACTGGGAGAGACCAGAATGGACAAGATAACAAACAAGTACATCAGAGGGACAGATCAGTTTGAGTGATTTGGAGTCTGAAGGTGGATCTGCCAGGTAGGTGGAAAAGAGGAAAACCTCAGAGGAGGTTCATGGATGTAGCGAAGGGCATGCAGAGGGTTGGTGTGATAAGAGGATGCTAGGGATAGCATGACATGAAGGCAAATGATCCACTGTGGCAGTCCCTAAAGGGAACAGCTGAAAGAATAAGGAGGACTATTTCAATAAGTGGGTCCTGCAGTTTGCTTCTTGTGTTGCAGAATCTCGTCGTGCATGTATGTTACATGCATGCTATAAGAATTCTGATGACAGGGAACACCTTATTCAGGGTTTCCACCAGAAAAGTTGTTAAACCCAGTGGCTTTGGAGAGTCTGCTGCCTAATGTAGCACAAAATGATTTCACACTTCCAGCATGAAGAAAAAGAAACCAGGCTATAGCAGCCAGAGAGCACCAAATCACTGTTAATCTCATTCACATGCAGCAACCAATGATACAGCCTACAGTGATCCATAGGTGGACAAAAGTTGACCAAAATCAGCCGAACTGGTTAAAAAAAAAAAAAAAAAAGCCATGATATTGTCTCTTTTTCAAGCTTTATATTTTTTTGTACTGATAAAACAGTTTATGATAACATTAGGCTTATAATACATGTGGGCTAAATGAACAATTGTAGTGTTGAAAACAGGGGGTTTGGGGCAACTTAGGCTCAGCAGAGCAGTGGGTTTGTAATCCATTGATGAAAATCCTGTTATTTCTAAACCGTTAAACATTACAGAGGCTTCTAACAGATTGTGGTGGTAATTAGAGGCAAAAGGAAGCAAGCAAGTCTTAAGAAAATAAACTGCAGATGTTTTATGAAGAATAGCCTACATTTAATGCCTTGTGCATTCACCCAAATGTCTTCTTGGAATCACATTTAATTTGCATGAATATGTTTTAAATTTCAGAGATAAAGAAACAGATCGTTATTAATATAATTTTAGTCAGCTTCACCATCAGTGGTCAAGTCCTAGTAAGGCCTGAGAATGGCCGATAGTCCAAGTTACAAACAAATCAAAAACTAGACAGAAATGAAGGGTAATAAAGCCAACTAACAGCCTCTTGAAGACATGAAGACTGGCCAAAGTATCTGTGCCTATTTAAAAACAAAGTCCTACCAAATACAGAACAGCACACTCACTCCTCTACTGTCAAGTACTTGTCAGTACAGCTCTGCTTAGAATTACTCCAGCAGGAAATCAAAATCTGTTCAGATATTCTTCTGCTGGCTTTTGCCCACGAATATCTCAAGCTAAGCTTACCTTCTAGCATTCTGTTGGGAAGGAGATTAGATCTGCTTGCGGAAATGTTTCTTAAACCCACAGATGGGACTCAAGGCCTAACAAGCAGCAGCAGTACACCTAAATACTGCTCTGCATTTACAACATAGCAGGAGCATAGCCTTAAAACACTACACCAAGGCGTTGACGGTACCGCCAGAGGCCAATACTATCCACAAGTAACAGAAGTTACTTTGTTGGGTGTTTCTACTGTATGATGTTTTATACTGGTAATTACGCTGCTAAAGAAATAACCAGGTTAATTGTAATTATGTGCTGGAAGACTTAGAGTCACAATGCTTTCATTGATAGATTCTGTACACTCTTAGCGTTGTTTACAGGATACCTCAACTCACCTATTGTAACATACTTGAGGGCAGACACTGGATCTCTGCTCTTGCCTTTCACCTCTAAATACCATTTATATGAGGTTTAAAACCTCATAATGTATCTGAAGCCACGTTTATCAAAGACAGAAAGGTTGCCCATGCATACATTTTAGCTTGTTTGTAGCAGCTTCTGTTAACAAAAGCATCACACAGCTCCTTGCCTTCCTTCAGTGCCTTTAAGTGCAATAATGGCATTTTTGATGTTTTTAATTTTATTAGCATGCCCCTTTTGGGTGTGTCTTTATCCTAATTGAGTCAAAGGATTTGACTGAATTGCTGTGTAAAGCAAGAAATACGAGCTTCTGTCCAAAATTATTAAGTTGGAGTCCAGAGTTTGGAGAGGGTCACCTTAGAAAAATTGCATTTTTTTTTATCAACTCCCTGCCCTCTCCACAAAAAAGAAAAAGAAAAAAAACATACTACTGCCATGAATGAAAGTCAAATCTATGGTAATAGATCTGCAATATGCCAACATCTCCTTGACTACTTCCCCTTTAAATCTTGCACTGACATTTGTGGCTTCTCGATGATTTGTATCCTAATTACTTTGGTGATCCCAGAGGTTTCTCTTGAAGCACCATAAAGCCTTGATTATACTCTTTTGTGGACACAGACATGGACAACTGGAGACACAATTGTCATTCCTGTTATACTTCTTTGAGTTCTGCTTGAAGTCTGCTGCTTGGGGCAGGAGTGTAGTTGATGCACTGTAATGTAAATTCTCCGTGGACAAGTCTGCACGGTGGGAGACACGAGGACGTCTGCATGGACCCTTGCACTAGAAATTTACTTCACTCAAACCCGAGCAGATCCTCGTCGACTGATGGATGCGCAATGTATAATCAAGGACTGAGTTTAAAGTGATCTCTTTAAACGGAGTTATCTGAGGAACAGGGATGAAATTTGGTGATGATATTCTTGGTTACACTGTTACACTAGATTTACTAAAGCAGAAAGGACACTCAGTTGACTCAAAGGTTTTGTGTGGAAACACTGTTTGCAGCAAAGCCTGATATCAATATAACACCATAGAGCTGAATGCAGCACGCCTCCCCTTTATCCAGATATGACTGATGCAACTCTCTGATATATGTTCCAAAGGCAAGATAGAAAAGACGTCATTTGAGGCTCAGATTAACAAACTAATCCTAGAAGTCATCATAACTTTTAAGGTCATGGAAAAATAGAGAGACTTGCTCAAACACAAAATCCATTACACCCCTGAACTTTCACACAGTGCACCCATCAGGTCAACATTTCTATTTACTGTGTGTGTGTGTGTGTGTGTGTGTGTGTGTGTGTGTGTGTGTGTGTGTGTGTGTGTGTGTGTGTGTGTGTGTGTGTGTGTGTGTGTTAAGCCTTAATCGGTTTTTATCCCTCCACGTTTGTCTATGTGCGTTTACATTCCTCTGCAACACCAGTACAGTACACATACAGTACACTGGCTGTACTTTATCTTCTTACAGAATAGTTGTGGGGTAAGAGTTTTAGAGCGATATGTTAAACTGATTTTACTGTTAAGCTTTTCAAGCATGAGGTAACACAATATTCCACTTCGAGGAGTTGTTGCCAGTAAATCACGTCTCCTTTTTTTCCTAAAAGACAATGAAGTAATCTCCCAGCAGAGCCACTTTCTTTAAACACAATTTATGACCTCCTCTTTACTTCTTTGTACCCTCACCTCTGAAGTTTTTTCTTTCACCAGTTTCACCAGTAAAAAAATAAAAATTGATTACAGCTTATCCAATTTATCCAAATGGCTGCTTTTTTGTTTGACCATTTGCTCAGCCAGTGTGGTTGATTTCTGATTTCTGTTTTTAATGCTCCCCTCTGGTATGAAGTGTAAATGCATTAACATCAGAATCTGCTTCTGTATAGACTTCAGTTAGCTGTCCTGCTTTCTTTGATATCTTATCACTCAAACCTGATGGGGAATAAAGAAGAAAGACAATGTAATTAAACAACAATGGCTGACATCTAATTCTGCCCTGTTACATTGGTCATTCAAGGAGTTGTTTCACAACTTGTCATTGATGTTCTTACATGGACTAGTATGCTTCTGATGCATACAAAGTGGTTTCACATTATCCAGCTGATGGACAGGTACCGCTAATGCACCAGCAGAGCAGAGTAGAAGACTGCAAGATAATAAATATGGATGTTCAAAAAATCGAAACAAAAAACAGGTTTTAAAATCCTTTTAAGAGTCTTTCTTTAAAATGTTTTAAAAATGCATTGAATATGAGTGACACAATGTGTACTCATGGATAAGCATGTAAAAAACGACAACTAGTCACAGTAAAATCTTTGTATTTGGTAACTGAGTTTGATATTGTTCTCATACGAGTTATGCCCTAGTCAGCACCAGAGCATCATCCTTAAAGGGAACTGAATATGCTCAGAATATTGAATATGACACCGGAGTAGCTTTGCAGGATGTTCAGTTCACAATAATCCTTACTTATCTCATACTGGACCCTGGCACAACCCCTCAGTTCATACACCTTTTTTTTCCTGATTGGCTGTGCTTAAACAGAGGGTTTAAAGATGTGGGTGTGGCTTCTATGCTAACGGGCTGTGTATCTAAAATGACCATTTTAAGGATATCACACAGACCCAAGATTACTATTATATAACATAGTCTAAAATCAGGCCTTTAGCATGCCTGAAGTATGAAGTTTTGGCTCACTTGTACGTCATTTGCTGAACTCATTATTTTCAACTTTGGCCATGTTTAATATGAGCACACACCACGGTAACAGAAAACAAGAAAGGCATATGTTCCCTCTGAGGAAAATTACTTTGGAGTTTACTTTTTGTTGTTTACCTCATTTATTATAGCATTATACTTATCAATTTAATTGCAGACAACTTGGAAATAATGACATCAGTCCAATGAAATTTGATGGAGCAGAAATCCTAGTAACAAGCCAAAGTAGAGCAGAGAGTTTCAGGACCCACCGTGTCTTGCTTTGAGAGAATACACAATACTATCATATCTGGGTTTTGTCATGCACTTTGGGTGTAGAGGAGTGAGCTTTTGTTTACAGCAGATTGTGAATGAATGGTGGCAGTCATCAGCTGCCAGTTATTTAAACACCATTTTTTGCTGTCTCTGTCACGTCGGTCCTTTCCCCTTCAGCTTACCTCTCACACTAGTTCTCTGCTAGTCCCCTCTCTCTTCACTCTCGCTGCCCATCTCTTATCACAGGGGAGGACAAAGGTTTATGTGGGCCTCTCATTCTGTCTCACAGTGAGAGATGGCTGCAGTGTATTGTGGGTAACAGAATCCAGCTGTGTTGTAGACTCTGTGTTTGTGTGTGTGTGTGTGTGTGTCTCCCGGCTTGTCAGCATGTGCAGGAATGTGTTCGTGCTTGTGTGTATGTTCAGAGCTGTGTGCGGTTCTGCTCTGCAGGTTGGTGTGTGTTGAACTGTTCGTTTTCATGTTTTGATGAGGATGTTCCTCTTTCAACGCGCAGCCTTACCACATTCATCTAGCTGAGGATACGCTGCGTGACAGCAGAGAACAGTCTCATTCAATTATACATCTACAAAAGAGTAAAGAGACTCCACGTTCTGGGACTGCAGCGTGAGGCAGGATTGATTGTGTGCACTGTGTAAATCCTCCCCACTTTTTGACTGCTGTGCTTAATTTGGTGCTTGGCAGATTCTTGGCTTCATGATGTGGGCACCCGGTTAATATCAGACAACAGAAGACAGGGAGGAACTTAAAGTGCTTATGTTGAGATTGAACTGTAAGCTTTCCTCATTTTCCTCTTATCCTGTCATTTCTTTTGAAATTTCAAAATACATGAGGTGTTTGTGAAGCAGAAATTTAAGAATAAAGCTTTTAGAAAATATTGTGTTTAAGGCATTTCTGGCCTGCCAAAGTTCTGTTTAACACTGAAAGGCTTCAGCCAACTTGTTATCCATTTACTTGGCTGAAATTAGTGACAGCCAAAACTTAGATGTCAAAAGCAAAGCATGTGCGTTCAGGTTCTAGTAATTTATACTGCAGTTATCTTACGTTTGGTAAGTTTATAGGTGTTGAAAAAGTGATTGTGAAAATGAATCATGCCAAATCAAGCACAATATTGAATGTATAGCTACAGGACAGCAGCGACACCATCAGTAAAGGTTATTTTAAAAGTGATTTAGTAAACAAAGAAGCCATGTATTTTGTATTGTAGTTTTTCTTATTGTGAATCATGGTGAATGGAAACAGCTCATGAAATGCTTCTACAAGCATCTAAAATTCAGAGAAATGTGAAATCAGTCAGTGAAAATATGAAAATATGACTATTAATGCTGATAAGACTAAACTAAAATTCATTTAAAAAAATAAGATAAGTGTCATGGATCGGCTGTATGGCAGGCAGGAAGGAGGACCCCAACGCAGGATAGGCCAGGCAGAGGTTAGACTAAAATCCACTTTATTTAAGGAAACTGAACAGAAGGTGGGGCTGGACAGAACCAGCAGCAATTATACAGAACAACAATGACTAAACTAGAATTGCAGATACCAGGGAAACAGACAGGATGCACACAGCAGGGGGAAATTTAGACAACAACATGACAACAGGCACAGAACACACTGGACTTAAATACACTGGAGGACTGATGAGGGAAGAAGAAACAGGTGGGAACACAGGTGACTCAGATTACCTTAATGAGACCAGGGGAAGCAAAACCGAACACAACAGACAGGGACCAGATAACTATCAAAATAAAACAGGAAGACAGAAGGGGGAAACAAAGACGCAGACTTGACACCGGGAAAACATAAAGAACTAGAAAGCAAAACATAACCAAACCCCGCAATCAAAACCCAAAACCGAACAGACAAAATTACGCAAACAAAAACACGGGGTCCAATGGACCCCGGACCATGACAATAAGCACCTTTTAATTATTTTGACTGAATGTTAATGTGTGTCTGCCTCATGCCTGAATCAGCATCTGAAAAAAAAAAACCCCAAAACCATTACACAATCATAATAGGAATGCTACGAGGTCAACTGCAGTAACATTTATATGTACAGCATTTGCATCTGTCCTACATCTACCATGGTTCTCTCCATTACTGTTGAATAAAGGTGTGAGGAACTTAAAGTGTTCCAACACCATATTTTTATTCTAAAAGTGGTACTTGCACAGAGATTGTAAACATGCATGTCCTGACATTGGTCTGTTGGCAACAACAAGGACTCAAGATTACACACACTTGGTTTTGCAAACAGATGTTTTATAAAAGCTTATAAAGGCTAGCTTAAATACTGTAATACTGTAAATACTACTACTTTTCTACTCATCTTCCAGTCATTCCTCTCCTGTCATCACACTATTCACTTAGCCAGTGTGTCAGAGGTAGCACCCTAAAGGACACGAAGAAAGATCCAGATTACGGAGTGGAGTGTCTCTTTAAATCAAGACATCCTCCCCAACAAAAGCCCATCATAGCAGGAATAGTTCAGTGGGGCAATATGTCAGCTTGTAGACCTTTTCATTGTATCCATTAGGGTGTGAACTGAGGTTTGTGTCTGTAGCTTAATGTCTTAGTTTTTGTTTTTGCTCCCACTGGTACTGGTTTGGTGACAAAAGCAAAGGGATGCCAGAAATACATGTACGTATTTTTTTTTTAAATGTCAGTTAGCATATAGGAGGTAAGTTATCCTGTAGTTACTCTGATTGTAAGTTTAATATGTGAACATCAGAGTTAGCAAATCATGATCCAATATGCAATTTATACAAATGTGATGTGGAACCTGGAAGCCTTCACTGCTCCTTCACAGGAACAGATTTTACTTTACTACTGAAGCAGTAGCTGTCTTTTGCTGAGCACTCAAGTTTTTTTTGTCTAGTTAAAATAGAGATTATCACTGTTTCCTCTCAGTAAGAGGGTCCTGAGTCTGAATTCACCAGTAGTAGACTGGTGATCGGTCCTTGGAGTATCCCGCCTGTTGTCTTGTGATAGCTGGCACAGGCTCCAGCATCCCTGCAACCCTCAACTGGATAAGCAAAAGGAAATAGATGGATGGATAAAATATATTGCTTTGTGGGATAAATGGTCCAAAATGATTACTCACAGCATTATCCTTATGTCTGAAATCATCTCTTTAAATTTGTCTTTAGGTTTTTCAGCTCAAAGGTCAAACACAAGTTAAAACCACTAGGATACAGACTCACAGTTTTGCACAGCAATTTAATTCATAATGAATGCTTTTGTCTTATTGGGAAGTTTTCTATCAAACAGCAACAGTTTTGTTCCCTTTGTCAAAAACTAGTCAAGTAAACAGCTTCCCGTGTAGATACAGTATGCCACCAAGTGACAGTAATGATGCACCTTACATCTTGGCTTTCAGCTGTGATGGAGTTTAAGATTTATAAGAAAAGTTAATGTGCTATGAAAAAAGAATTTGTTAATATTTGACACACTCGTTTTTTTCCTTCATAGATTTCCCTGACATTTTCACATTTTGGCCCAAGCAGACACACATTATAGCAACAGAACTCAAGCAGAGATAACTTTGTAATTCCCAGCTTTCTAAAGCCATACATTACTCATCGGTTACACACAGAGAGATGTGTGTTGTACGCACTCAGAATCAGTTGTAGCCCACCTCAATGTTTGTCCCGTTGTCACTCGCATGTTTGCTGTCAGTGTGCGGTGGTGTGTATAAATGAGCATTGAAAACATACTGATAACTGGTACTCAGAGACCAGTTGGTTAAAATGTGCCTCTGGGTTAATAGAGAATCATGGGAGTAGCAGGTTAGAGTATCTTCCTTACCAGATCAAAAGTGCAAAAGTACTGCTCAGCGCCACTTCTTTCCCCTCATGACACCACATAAAGAATTTCCCAGAATGTTGCAAATTCCTGCCTTGCTCATGTTATGAGGTGACGGGAATAAATGGAGGAGACATAGGACGGTTAGGGAACAGAGGTATGGGCACATGTGTGTACTCTTGACTTTAATAAAACATCTCAGGTTTATCCTTGACTTCCGCCTCAGGAGTCCTGGAAAGGGCAGGAGTGTGAGAGTTTAACAAATACAAACCAGGCCAAGGGAGTGGAGGGGAGAAAGAGGGAGGTGAACGAAAAAGGGTTGATGTAATGTTAAGGACAGGGACTAAAGCACACAGTGACAAATGATGTACTATATCAGGCACATTGTAACATAATTTAAAAAAAATAACTACATAATTATCACTTTAAATAATCACACATCAGAAATTATTCCATACTCGATACAAGCACACTATTAAAATTTCTTTACTGACTAAACAGCAGTATCATTAGCATAGGCAAATAATTTACTATAGTAAAACAACCTTTATTTAGTACAAATGAAACATTTCATTTTAACTTGGAAGTCAGTGAAACCTCACTCTCCATATATTTATCTTAGCTAACTACATTATATTGCCAAAAGTATTCACTTGTCTTCCTTCACACCCATATGAACTTGAGTGACATCCCATTCTTAATATGAGGTCAGCCGACCCTTTGCATCTATAACAGCTTCAACTCTTCTGGAAAGGCTTTCCACAAGGTTTAGGAGTGTTTATGGGAGTTTTTGACCATTCTTCCAGAAGCACATTTGCGAGGTCAGACATTGATGTTGGATGAGAAGGCCTGGCTCACAGTCTTTGCTCGAATTCATCCAAAAGGTGCTCTGTCAGGTTAAGGTCAGGACTTTGTGCAGGCCAGTCAAGTTCGTCCACACCAAACTCCCTCATCCATGTCTTTATGGACCTTGCTTTGTACACTGGTGTGAAGTCATGTTGGATCAGGAAGGGGCCATCCCCAAACTGTTCCCACAAAGTTGGGAGCATCAAATTGTCCAAAATGTCTTGGAATACTGAAGCATTAAGAGTTCCTTTCACTGGAACTAAAGGGTCGAGCCCAACTCGTGAAAAACAACCAAACACCATAATCCCCCCTCCACTAAACTTTACACTTGGCACAATGCAGTTAGACAAGTAACCTTCTCCTGGCAACTGACAAATGGAGAAGCGTGATTCATCACTCCAGAGAACACATCTGTACTGCTCTAGAGTCCAGTGGCGATGTGCTTTACACGACTGCTTCTGATGCTTTGCATCATGCTTGGTGATGTAAAACTTAGATGCAGCTGCTCGGCCATGGAAACCCATTTCTTGAAGCTCTCTACACACTGTTCTTAAGCTAATCTAATGTTTGGAGGTCTGTAGCAATTGACTCTGCAGAAAGTTGCCGACCTTTACGCACAATGTGCCTCAACATCCACTGCCCCCATTGACTGTGGAATATTTAGTAGTGAGGAAATTTCACACTGGACTTGTTGCATAGTAAGCCATTCTTTCACAAATGTTTGTAGAAGCAGTCTGCATGCATAGGTGCCTGGTTTTATACACCTGTGGCCATGGAAGTGATTGAAACACCTGAATTCAATGATTTGGATGGTGAGTGAATACTTTTGGCAATATAGTGTATTCGGTTATTACATTAAAGGGACATAGCTCCTGATGAAGTGCTTAGTGTTTTTATGCAAATAATTTATTACTTTTGGTCAGCTGCATAGACAGGCCTCATCTTTATTCTTCCTACAGAGTATGAAAATGTATTTTCAATATTAAAGCAGTGATTTTCTCCACAGTTTCCTTTTGTGGTTTTTTTTTCTTTTGCCAGTATGATCAAATTTGTGTAACGTGTCTGTCAGCAGAGCACATGTGCTCTGGATATGTTTGTATGTAGTAGACTTGTGGTTGTGCGTGTTCTGCTTCATCGCAGCAGACTGGGTTTCACGGGCTAAAAACTATGCCATAAACACAGGGAAGTGGGTGAACTGAATTCTTACCTACCCAGAAATAGTCACAGTGGGTGGCCTGTGTTAACTTCTCACTTAACCTGATCCTTGGGGAGGATGATCATAACAGATATGAAAAAGCAAAACCACTATAATGAGGCTCTTAATTGTTTTGTGTACATACATGTATTTGTGTTTATGGAAGCAAGGAGGGGTTTGCTATTTAGCTTAAGTACATATGTGTCCATCTCATTGTACTTTTCTGTATCTCTGTGTTGTTTGAGGCTTGAATTGCTTCCTAGGGACATGTTTTATGGAACTTGCATTTGTAGTTGAACAAACAGAATTGGAGTTTGAGTACTAGGTTGAAAAAAATGACTTCTTGCGTAACGTTTATTAATTTTATGCAGTAGTGAGATTAATGGTAGAGCTGTTTACAATTTATTGTTTTTATGTTTCAATTTGTCTTTTAAATATGCCCAGCCTAGCAAGCAACTAATGATTGACACAAACCATTTTCTATTCCTCTTCTGTCTTTCAGAGTTGCAAGCCTTTCATCGCCATGTTACAATACTTCCTACTCGTCATCCTGTCTTCTGGACTGGTGTTATCCTCTGACTGCCCAACAGACTGTGGCTGCCCAACCCAGGGGTCGATATTTTGCATTCATCTTCCAGCACCCATTGTGCCCCGTGTCACAACCAGCACAAAAAATCTCTACATCTTCCAGAATGGCATCATGACTTTGTCCCAAGAAGACTTCAGAGGTCTGGTGGAGTTGCAGATGTTAGATCTGAGCCAGAATGAGCTTACAGAAATTCCAGATGGTGTATTTGAGATGCTGTCAAATCTGAAGAACTTAGACTTGTCCTCTAACCACATTACCCACATATCCAAAGGTAGTTTTTCTGGGCTGGTACAACTAGAGAGGCTGTATCTCCATGCAAATCGTATTCAGAGCATTCATTTGGAAGCTTTTGAAGGTTTAGAAAAGTTGCTAGAACTAAAGTTGCAAGGGAACCAGCTAACCTCTCTGCCATCCCTGCAGTTCCCCAGTCTTCTACTTTTAGACCTCAGCAACAACAACATCCCAACCTTGAATCCTTCAGACCTTCAGACTCCCCACCTGGAGACACTTAAGGTGGCCTCTCTAAAGCTTACTACTGTGGATGAGGATCTCATAGCTTCCCTGAAGAATCTTCATGAGCTAGACATTTCATCAAACCAGTTAGATGAGGTGCCCTGGGCCCTAAAACAGGACTTCCTAAAAGGGCTGACCAAGTTGAGCCTAGCTGGCAACCCACTGGGTGAGCTGAGGGTGGAGGACTTCCAGAAACTGTCTGGGCTTCAAGAACTGGATCTCAGTAGTCTTAATCTCCAGGGATTTCCCCCAGTTTTTTTCACATATTTCCCAAGTTGAAAACCCTGACAGCAGCTGAGAATCCATTCAACTGCTTGTGCCCGTTAGCCTGGTTCCCTGTCTGGCTAAAAGAGAAGAAAGTGACTCTTGGGCGACATGAGGAGACCAGATGCCACTTTCCTCTAGTTAATGCTGGGAAGAAGCTTTCGGAGCTGGAGCACAAAGATTTTGGATGTCCATCAACCACAACAGTGCAGATGGGCTCTCCCATTGGAAGTACTCCAGTTTCACAGATGCCATACACATCTCCAGCAACCCATACCAATGCTATTCCTCCTCCACTACCACCTAGTGAAGAAACTATCTCCCCAAAAACAGAACCTCCAGTCTTTCCGAGCTCCACCAGTGGGGAAAACGAGCACTTTTGCCCACCAAACATCTGCCTTAATGGTGGTACTTGTAATTTTGACCCAGTGGGAGAACTTGGTTGTTTGTGTCTGTTGGGCACATATGGTCTCTACTGTGAAAATCTCGATGAAGTTCCTGAACCACCAGAACATTCGGCAACTGAAGTTTCTGTAGTTACTCCCGAGATGCCTGACAAACTTGATGCTATCAGCTCACGTCAGGTGACCTCCACATCAATCCTTCTTGATCTACACCGCTTTATTGAGACACAGCCACATATTCGTGGCATCAGGTTGACCTACCGTAACCTCTCAGGGCCTGACCGCCGCCCTATTATACTGAATGTTCCAGCATCCTACCCTGAATACACTTTACGTGGTTTGAGACCGAACTGTACCTATTCAGTCTGTGCTAGTCCTTTGGGAGAGAGAATCAGCTCTAAGGCCAACAGTTCTGCTGAAATTGGGTCATGTACAGAGGCTCGCACTGATGGGGTTCCAGTGACATCCTCGGAGCCATGGGTGGAGACAAAGTCATCTATGACGTATACTCTCATCCCTGCTGTAGCTGCTCTGGCACTGGTGCTGGGATTGGCTGTGGTGGCCGGGACGGTCATCTGTCTGCGGAAGAGGAGGCAGGCCAATGCTGAATTGGAGCTGGAGCTGGGCCCTGCTGATCCTGATCCCATGGAACTTGAGGGGATAAAGGCTTGTCTGGAGAATGGGGGAAATGGTACAATACCCCTCAAACAGCCGGAGATTGATCATTGTTTCACTCCACAGCCACCTCCATATTTGCAACAAAATGGGGGGTTGGACTATGAAGCACCCTTAGTCCAAGGACACTGCCCTTCAAATAACAATGTAACATTGTTAAAACCATCTTATTTCTAACTCTTGGAAAGATTTTGGAAAGACTGTCCATCAAGAGTTCCTGATCCTGCTATGGCTCACTTAGTGATTAAAATCAAAATTTCATTCCAAATATCCAAAATTGGAAAAGTGGCACTTGCTATCCTTTTGAGGTCAAAAGGTTACATAAAGAAATGGAGGATTTTTTTTCGGAGACAACGAATAATGAAATTAAGATGACATTATATTGGAAATTTCCTAAATCACTGTGGGACAAACGAATTGAAAGTTATAAAGTCATCAAGCAGGGTTGGATGGTGGTGATTAAATTAAGTGCAATTGACTAGAAAGGTCTTACTAGTGAACTGAAAACGGAAGTGCCTTTTGCATTGACACAACTGTAACTGACAGTTCTTTTTTAAATGTCTTTGTTTATAAAAAAGAAACAATGTGACTGAGTTGTAATCCTGTTGCTGGACTTAGGAGATATGGTATGGGGAAAGTGCTTGAGCTTTTGGGCTATAGAACTGGATCTCATGTCATTGGTCTATATGAAAACACTCGGACCACACGTCCCAATACAAACTGGAGTTTCAACCAACCCCAACTGCACCATGGGGATTCTGAAAAGATCTTGCACTGAAAAAAAAAAAATTCTGATGTTCCACTTGCCGACTGTCACAAGGTTAATGCTCAAAAGGAAAAAAAATTAATAAAAAAATTTGCAATAAGCTGAAGACCATAGGAGCTGTATGAACTCTGTTTTGTTGTTGAAACAAAACTTGCAAGTTTCCTTCACACATTTGGATTCTTCTGACTCAACAACAGTAATTCTGCCACATCTCACAGCATCTGGCTATGGTGGGAAATAAATTTGCTGTGAAAAGTAAAGGGGAATGGACTTTGCCTGCATTGTTCTGTGCCATCACAGGCAGATTGTTAGGTTTAGTTGATATTATGATATTCTGTTTTTGTTATGTGTTTTTGTATATTTAGCTTCTTTTTTTTTAATTCAGTATTGCTAATATGAGTTTTAACAGTGATTGTCTGTGCCTAAAAAAACATGCATAAATCCTTGATTTTGATCATTTTTGGGTTACTTGTAGCTAAAACTGTCCCGAGCTGAATGGAGAAGTAAATACTAGCTTAAGTTCACCGAAGACCAAATCCAAAAGCAGCCAGCAGTAGTTAAAACTCTCAAAAACTCAACCATCCTTACATTAAGTACATACTACTTTTTACATTTTTTTTAATCAACGTATGTCTGAGGAACTCAAAGTCAGTGTAAAAGTTCTATGTCAGATACTTTAGTCTCTCTGCCAGGTTTGCCGACACTCCACAAAGACACAGTTTAAACAAGCCTCAGACTGTTTTTGAACAACAAAGATCCCAAAACCTTTTAAAGGCTTTTTGCCTCAGAGCGCACTCCTATAAAGCAGCACACACGTGCCAAGAAAGGAAGTTTAGAGATTTAGAGTTTAAAGCACTAGTTTTCACTTGGGGCTGCTGACTGTATCGTCTCAGAGATATTGTCTAGACAGTGGCCCCTTTAGCTTTTTGTTCGCTCATACCCTCTTACTTGTCTGCCCCTTCACTTTAATCATCATCATCATGTGTTTTTGGTCAGCGATGATTATTGGCTTGTGTACTTGCAGACCGTTTTGCTTGTTTACTGCCAACCAGACTGTGAAATGTAAAGGCTAAAAGCAATGTAATGTATCTATTTTCTCTCCTTATTTTCTGTTTGGGGCCAGGGTTTAAATGTTTTATATATATATATATATATATATATATATATATATATATATATATATATATATATATTATATATACAGGTGCTGGTCATAAAATTAGAATATCATGAAAAAGTTGATTTATTTCAGTAATTCCATTCAAAAAGTGAAACTTGTATATTATATTCATTCATTACACACAGACTGATATATTTCAAATGTTTATTTCTTTTAATTTTGATGATTATAACTGACAACTAATAAAAACCCCAAATTCCGTATCTCAGAAAATTAGAATATTACTTAAGCCCAGTACAAAAAAAGGATTTTTAGAAATGTTGGCAAACTGAAAAGTATGAACATGAAAAGTATGA